>JACEIK010003212.1:0-103512 GCA_018107945.1 Datura stramonium
ACAATTTACATGAGAATGTACACAATTTATTAGACAAACAAGACAAAAGTTATACATTTGAGTATCGATTTGGCATATAAATATGCCCCTTATCACGCACTAAAACTCTGCCTGAGTGTCACTTGGTCTAGCCCTGCGGCCTGCTTTTGATTTGCCCTGTCTATCTCTCGCTGTCACTACCTAATCCCCTCGATATTATGAGAAAATGCCTAAAAACGGGCAATATCCATATCCTCTCACAGAGTAGCTGTGATACAAGTCTCCACATATTCTGGATTCAGCCCTATGATAAACCAGTGCACCCTGGCCGACATGGTATCTACAAAAGCAGGTGCATATCGGGCTAGGGAGTCGAATCTCATAGCGTACTCTCGAACACTCATTAAACTCTGCTCTAGATGCAAAAATTGATCTACCTGGGCCTATCAAATTTATCGTGGCAGATAATGGTCAAATAAGGCCTCTGAAAAGCTGGACCAAGTCGGAGGGGGAACATCTCTACCTCGGGACCTTTCCCAACTCTCGTACCATAACACTACTATGTCCCACAGTCGAAATACCGCTAACTCAACTGATTATGCAAGTGTAGCATGCATTACTCGGTAGATCTTCTATAGTTGGTCCAAAAAGTCCTGAGGGTCCTAATCCCAGTCTGTCCCCGTGAACTGTGGGGGACTTAGTGCGAGGAAATTTCGAACCCTCGAACTACCAGGTCCTCTTGAAGACTTAGCAACCGCGGGTTCTACTGGTTGACGCTGTGCAACCATCATCTAGTATATCATAAAAACAGTACTCCTGACCACATGCTCTGATGGCATCGATATAGAAACTATTGGAGGTGGTGCCGACACATCTGCCACTCTTGACAGCTCCTGGCGTGGCAAAAATTTCTGCGGAGACTGACGTGGAGTCCCCTTGTCACCGTTCAATAGGGTTGACTCTGACTGAGGCACCCTCCTAGTTCCTTCTCCTGCTGCAATGTCTAACTTCCTACCAGTCGTTGTCTTTCGCGTGTCCAACATTTCTCTATAGACAAGAAAAATACAGTAAACTTAGGGACTCACCCTATACAGCACAACACTATAGCATGACTGGAAGAGAAAGAAGAGAAACCACCCTAACATTCCTCGCAGCCTCCTATCTATAGTATGTGGTGCACGACACATCCATAGACAAGACTCTACTTAGCACGGCTTGCAGAATCCCTTGGATACGACCTGTCTCTGATACCAAGTTTGTCAGGCCCCACCTTGGGAGGCATGGCTGGCACCTGGTGTCCTACTAGGGTCTGAACTGGTTTGACTGAGCTTACACACCTCTGCTGCATAACTAATACCAATCCTTAAATCAAGAAAACAACGGGCTATATCTCTGTTATAAACACAGCCCCCGACCAACAAGCCCTTATAGCCACCTGTAAATGAAAATAGCTAACCAAAAACAAGTAATAATGGGGAAGCCTATGCTGGCCAACAAGACCACCATGATGTCTAGTTATGACTGTAAAGTAAATCCAATACTAAACTAAGTTATGGTCGACAAGGCCGCTAACTAACATCTAAACAAGGCCCAACATGGGCAACATGTAAGATAAAGAATACACGGGCCCCACACAATAATCAACAGCTAACCACAAGAATATAAAACAATATGCAAGCCTCTAGGAGTGATATAATGGTCGACACAGGGCCCCGACTTACCAATGAACTATACAAACAAAAAGAAGTAGACCTTCTAGCTATTAGCTCCGAAGGAATGGAGCTGACTACCCTACTAACTCTGGCTGAGAGCTACGATGATCTTGGTCCACGTCTATTGGCACCTGCAGGCAAGTAGTGCAGCGCTCCAGAAGTGCGTCAGTATAATATGTACCGAATATGTAAACGTAGTAACTGTAAATAACTGAATGAACTGAAATGAAACTGAAAGTACTAGAAAGAAGGGATAGAAATACTACCTGAATAGCTAAATTTCCTGCTATCTAATCTATCAGTAACAGTTGCAAACAAGAACCTTACCTGGCCCCCATAAGCCGGAAGGTACAACCAACACAGAATAACCCACCCGAGGCCCCCATAAGCCCAGGTGAGTGCACTTCAATCTATATACCCCTAAAAAGGTCAAAAAAGGTCAACTAGTGGCTATAGCCGTCCTACCAGTCCCCTAGGTCTACAGCTAAGCCCACTCAGCCCCTGAATTATAGTTGTGTCTGAGTCTGGTGGACTCCTGATATCTGCACCCGGAGCACCAGCCTCAATAGGGGTTGTGGTGCCGATACGACATATAATAGTCCAACCATGGAATGGAATGTATGAGGACCTTGGACCCCATCTTCGTCCCTTGCGAACGGCATACCGCTCCTTGGAGCGGCGTCATCTCGCCCTGGCAGGCGTGGACACAGTTTGTAAACCTGGGGTTTGTTATGGAAGGTTATATAGAGCAAAGACAATCCCAAATTACACATAGGATATTGGCTTCAGCTAATAACAATTGTTAATCTCAGTACATAAGCTTCTGGCTTTCTTACTAGAATTCAAACTGAATCATAATGCTGAATAAACTTACTTGTCGAATGAATTTTCCTTAACATACCTTGGTCGCCAATTCCTTATTAATTGGCAAGTTACAAACCGTACTCAACAGCTCTTTTCCACTGTGTTCTTAGTACTGGGAGAATAAGACTATTTTTAGTACTAAATTCTATAAAAATGATAACTTTTAATACTAATATTAATTATACTTCAACTTATCAAAACACGATCGAAATCGTATAATTTCTCTAGAGTTCAGAAGGGACAAATACTTACTTGAAGCTTGTGGTCGTATAGTAATTAGTTTGGAGCAATTCTAACAACCTTTTCTAGGCGGGGCTACGATTTGCCGGGAAAATTTTGAGAAACTAACACCGTAGTAATGCTCCCTGAAGTCTTATAAGCCAATACCTGAAGTTAATTTGAGTTTGGGTGTCGTTTGGCAGCGTAAACGGAGGAAAATTAACTGAAAATGATGTACCTTTCTCTTCTGGACATGGGTCTGTTAATTGGAAATGAAACAAATGAAAACATTGAACCTATATATATAACTTGGGCGGTGGACACGAGGTCTGTGGCACAGACCCTCTCACGCCAATTTACGGGCGTGCCACGACACCCATCGTGGAATGAGGAGATTCGTGGCACGCTTCCCCAGTTGCAGCCTACTCTGGCCTTCTCCCTGTCTTCCCAGATTCCGCGTTCGTCCAACCTTTTTTCAGGCTCTCTCACATGCATTGTACCCTAAAACTCTTGACTAACATATGAATAGGTCAACTAAAAATTAGGAACTTACGAGTTTAACATCGATAGAACCTGGTGTTGTTGATTTGAATTAATTAAGCATCTTCTGTTATTTCTACTAATTTGTGCGGGCATTGTTGACCATTGAAGAGTGTGAAGATGAGCCCCTTTGAAAGACTAATTCAAAATTCTGAAGGGTCATCATATGTTGAATCTCTCCTATTGATGGATGAAATGTGGAGAAGGGAGGAGAAAAAAGATGTTGTATTGATGGTAGTAATGAAACAAATTGAGCTGTTATCTAATTTTATAATGGGTTTTCATATGAGGTATCAACAAGCAAACCAGGGCTATTTGTATCCTTGCAATGAAACTCAAGGTCGGAACTTTGATTATACCGCTGAATCGAGTAGTCAAGGGAGTGAAGAGTCTTCCTCCTCCTACATTGAAAGAATGCTTGAAGTTGTGCTTGAACGAGTTGTTTCAACTGATTCAGGGATTCAGGAGCTGCGAAGTGATCTCTTAGACCTCACTTAAAAGGTGAAAGACCATGAAGTGTCTATCAGGCAGCTACAGAACATAATGAACTAATTAGCATCTCAAATGACATCGTGGGTAGGCATGAGATCCCAAGAGTTGATGAAGGAAAAAAATGCCCCACCACTCCCAAACAATGCTGATAATGAAGATATACAATGGGGGGTGGAAGAAGAAATTTTAAAAGAAATGTTCGAAGGCATTCTCTTGAATAATGAAGGATTGGAAGAGGTGTGTCATGTTATCAAAAGGATGGGATCCTACTCCTTCCAACATAAGAAACTTGATCTTAACCTCAGGAATTGGATAACTCTACCATGGCAACCATCCATTAGTGCACCACCGGTCTCAAAGCTCAAACCTTTACCTTCCAATTTGAAGTATGCATATCTAGGGGCAAATGAGACACTACCAGTAATCATCTAAGTCTAAGCTAAATTTCTGAGAAAGGGATAGAGGTAGACCAAGCAAACATTGAGGCAATAGCCCATCTACCTCCTCCAAAGACCGTGAAGGGCATGCATAGTTTTTGGGGACATGTAGGGTTTTACCCACGAGTTATCAAGGACTTCTCCAAGGTAGATCATACACTATTTCAGTTGTTGGAAAAGGATGGAAACTTCAATTTTTACAATGCTTGTATGATGGATTTCATTGAGTTTATAGAGAAGCTTATATCAACCCCAATTATCATTGCCCTAGATTAGGTAAAGCCCTTCAACATGATGTCTGATGAAAATGGTGTGGCATTAGGAGAAGTCCTTGGACAAAGGAAAGAAAAGAATTTTCATCCCATATGCTCTGCTAGCAATGCCCTAAATGATGCCCAAGAAAATTACACAATGACGGAATAAGAGTTGCTCGCATTTGAAAATTTTCGAGCATACTTGTAGGGAACTAAGGTGGTAGTACACACTGACCATGCTGCACTCAAATACCTCATGATAAAAAAAGATGCTAATACAAGGCTCATTAGGTGGGTACTTTTGCTCCAAGAGTTTGATTTTGAAGTCAAGGACATGAGAGGATGTGAGAATCAGGTAGCCGACCATCTCTCTCGTCTAGATATAGATGGTGGGTTAGGAAGAAATGAGGATATTAATGACTCTTTCCCTGAGGAGCGTATCTTAGCCCTTCCCATGACTTTATGCCTTGGTTTGTGGAGTTTGTTAACTTTTTGGAAAGAAACATCATTCCTACGGGGTTAAGCTTTTATCAAAAGAAGAAGTTTATGTATGATGTCCAGAAATTTTACTGGGATGACCCATATCATTTTCGTATTTATTCTGATGGCTTGATTTGTCGATGTGTCCTGGATGTTGAGATGATGCCAATCCTCAAGGCATGCCATTCCTTACCGGTTGGAGACCGTTATTGAAGTGTGAGGATAGCAGCAAAAGTGTTGCAATGTGGGTTCTACTGGCCCACTCTCGATCATAATAGTCATGAATTTTTCAAGCATTATGACCAATGCCAACATTTAGGAGGCATCTCATGGAAACATGAACTTCCTTTGACTTCGATTCTTAAGGTGGAGCTGTTTGACGTGTGGGGGATAAACTTTATGGATCCCTTTATGATTTTTTATAGAAATTCTTACATTTGAGTGGTATTAGACTATGTGTCAAGTAGGTAGAAGTAGTGGCATTACCCAACAATGAGGGACGGAGTGCGAACGCTTTCTTAAAGAAGCATATTTTCTCAAGATTTGGCACTCCTAGAGCTATTATTAGTGATGGAGGTTCCCACTTTTGCAACTGACTATTCAATTATTTTCTCTCGAAGTATGGTGTGAAAATAAGGTTGCTACCCTGTATTATCCTCAGACTGGTGGGCAGGCAGAGGTGTCCAACCGTGAAATAAAATCTATCTTGACTAAACAGTCAATATATATAGAACTGATTGGGCAAGGAAATTTGATGACGCCTTGTAGGGGTATTGGAAAACCTATAAAACACCCATTGGAATATCTCCATACCGGTTGGTTCTTTTCAAGGCTAACCACCTACCTATAGAGTTAGAGCATAAGGCCATTGTTATACCCTGGGAGCTCAAAGATCGGACCAAGGAGTTGAAATAGGGAAAATGTAAAAGTGATGTTGCAGACTCAGGACGAGTCATGGGGAGACTCATCAAGACATCCCATGAGTCATGGTGTGATTCATGGGGAAAATCCCAAGTGTTCAGTGAAGAAGACTATAGAGTTATGTCACCACGGGCTTGACCACGAGTCGTGGTCAGTCCTCACGACTCATGGGGTCAGCCGTGGTCAAAGGGAAATAAGTAAAGGATATTGGGTAGGCAATGCACTCAACGACTGGTGACCACGAGTTGTGGTCACCCCTAATGAGTCGTTATGTTAACCATTAGGAGCCCAGGATATCAGACAAGGCAGTGTACTTGACGAGCAGGGTGATGAATCATTTGCCCTAGTGATGAGTCGTCAGATCGTCCGTTAGGACCACCTGGCAGTATTTTCCTGCGAATTTAGTAAGAGCCTTTTCGTAATTCCTAAGTCCCTAAATCCTATATACATCGGTTAAGGCTCGTTTTAGTGGGTTTTAAGAGGGGAAAACCTATTCTAAGTTATTTCCATCCATGCATGCAAACTTGACAGGTTAGCAAGGTGATCTAGAGCAAGTCTTTATGGTTTTCACTCAAATCCTTCTTGGGAAATCAGAGAACTGGTAGAATCAATCCCTTCCAGGTATGTAGGGTTATGAG
The DNA here is from genome assembly GCA_018107945.1 of Datura stramonium. Lineage (NCBI taxonomy): Eukaryota > Viridiplantae > Streptophyta > Magnoliopsida > Solanales > Solanaceae > Datura > Datura stramonium. Next base: position 6,537 of record JACEIK010003212.1, read on the forward strand.
TGGGTGTTTCCTTCCACACCCATGCTCAATTTATATCTAAATATGAGAATTTACTATGATCAAGTGATGGTGTTTTTACCCAAATGCATGAATCCTCAATTTCTATTCATGGGTATGAATTGATTATGATTTTATTATGGAATTGTGAAGCATGGGAAAATTTTATAATGATTTCAATTAAAATTATGTTTCTAGTCTTATGAATGTTTAAACCCATTGATGATATGATCATGAAAAGTGAGATTCATGAAGCATATGTGATAATGATAAGATATTATGATGAAAACATGATTTGAAAATACCCATGTTTATAGTTATGTTTTCGATGAGAATTGAGTATTTCTAAGTATGATAAAGCTTTGGGCAATGCAAACATGTTAAGTTTAAATGATGATTTTTCCCGAACCAAGCTTACCACGTTGTTTTGGAGTGAAGACTCCCAAATTTTTATTTTATAGCTTGTGGTATTTTTTGAGTTAAATCTTCCTACGCATAGCTTACCACATGGTTTTGGAGCAAAGGCTCCCAGGTATGCTTTCAGCTTGTGGTATGTTTTGAACTAAAGCTTCTCATATGCATGATTTCGTATTTGAGATGTATTTGATTATTGAGCTTCGTCAATAGAAAATGTTGATATTCACTATATATGATATAGAGCATTGAATTTTTTTGGGAGAAGAGTGTAGCATCGAGCGGGCTAAGGGTCGATCACCCTATGCCCCTGAACTACGCGCCAACGTAGGTTGAAACTATTATATGGCTTGGGACCTCCCTTGTGAGTTTTCCCTTGACTGAATGGGTGTTCAAATTGATATCGATATCATGATAGTGTCCTTAGCCCTGTCAAGGATCTGGACGGTTCTGTCCACTTGAGTGTGATAGTCAAGCCACATAAGCTCTATCGTGGTATGTCTGTTAAGTGACAAGTCTCCCATTGTTCTATATGATTCAGATATGCATATTTGTTACTCATGTTTATTATATGCACATGCATGTTCTAAAATCAAAGTTCGACTATATGTTGAGCTTTTCTATAAATGTCATATTTCATCTTTGAGTCATTCGAGTCAGTTTGATGTTATAAAGCTATGTATTGTATGTTATGAAAAGATCATGATTTCAGAAAGAATGCATGAAAGCCTACTCTTAGTTTACTAATGTTTACGTATAATTAATGCATTTCCTTTAAACGATTTGACTTACTTAACAGTTTTACTAAACTTGCATACTTGCTACATTCCACGTACTAACCGCATACTCTTTATGTTGTATCATTTTATGATACAAGACCCGGCTCTCAGGTTCAACCCCACTCTTAGACAGCTTATTTGAGTTAGCATCTACTTATTGGTGAGTCCTCATCGTTCGAGGACCAGACTATCCATCTTTTCCTTATGTACATCAGTTTTAGCTTATTGAGTTGGTTGGGGTCTTGTCCCATCAACTCGTCATGTTTAGAGGCTATTAAGACATATGTATATATTAAGCTTCAGATTTATATTCTAATGTTATATTCAAGTTGGACTTTCGTTATGATTGTATTGATGGTTATTCAGTTCGTGATTGAGTTAGATGTATGCTTATGCCATGGGTCAACTTGGGGTCCCTCGGGGCTCCTTGTCCCGTGTCATGATCTGGGCCTCCATTCGGGTTGTGACAAACTTGGTATCAGAGCCATAGGTTTGAAATGTCCTAGGGTGTCTGAATGCTGCGTTAAGTAGAGTCTTTTTCATGGGTGTGAAGCGCCCCACACTTATGAAGAAGAGGCTACGAGACGTTTAGGAAATGTTCTCTTCTTTCACGATTTATGTCATGAGATGAAAAGTCTTTCTATCCTCCTAATTCATGCTATTCGCGATTGCAAAATCATGGCTCCTGGAAGAATGAACGGAGGGAGTAATGGAGATAGTGAAGGCCACGAGAATGGCAATGGTCATGGGCATCAGCAAGCCCCGCCAGTTCAGGAGCCCCAGGTACTGGAGCCAACTACCCATGCTGAGTTCCGGACCGCTATTTAGATTCTTACATAGGCCTTGACCTCTTTGGTCAATCAGCAGGCCGTTGTGCATGTTCCGCAAAATGGCAAAGCAGCAGCGGCTCGAGTCAGTGACCTCTTATGGATGAACCCGCCAGATTTCCTTGGGTCCAATGTGGATGAGGACCCATATGAGTTTGTTGATGAGATTGTCAAGATCACCCAAGTCATGGGGGTGAGTGGGGTTGAATGAACCGAGTTGGCCTTTTATCAGTTAAAAGGGGTCGCGCACATCTGGTTTCACCAATGTAAAGATAGCAGGGTTGTAGGAGTAGGTCAGGTCACTTGGGAAGAGTTCCATGTTCCATTTCTAGACCGGTTCTTCCCTCGGGAGATAAGGGAGCTGAAGGAAGCTGAGTTCATGAATTTGATGCAAGGGAGAATGACTATACAAGAGTATGCCCTTGAGTTCACTCGCCTATCGAAATATGCCCCAGAGTTGGTAGCCGATCATAGGATGTAGGTAAGTAGATTTGTCCATAGGGTAGCGGGCTATTTGGATAAGGATTGTAGGACTACTATGCTCTTCAGGATATGGATTTCCCATGGATAGTGTTGTATGCCCAGTAGATGGAGGCGGCACATTCAAGAGAGAGGGAGGCCAAGAGGGCCAGGACCGAGAAGCATAGATTCTCTCAGGAGAGGTCCGGTGGTGGGTACCGACAGTAGACCTAGTAGATATCATCAGCACTAGCACCTTCAACATTGAGTGTGCCATCAAGGCCCAGGCATGATCAGAGAGGGTGGGCATCAGGCTCGAGGGGTCATAGCAGTAGACCCGCAAATTCCAGCATCCCAGTTTGTCGCAGGTGTGGTCGGGGCACACATACCAATGTTTGGCAGGTTCAGGTGCTTGTTTTGGGTGTGGGCAGCCCGGACACATGTTTAGAGATTGTCCAGCTATGAGAAAGGATCAGGTTAGGGGCCGAGGCCTAGCTTCTAGCTCAACATCTCCTCCCGCACGCTCAGCACATCAGGGGGCATCTACTAGAACAACTGGCGGTCAGTGTCAGAACATTCTATGCTTTAGCATCCCGTTAGGAGTAGGAGGTCTCCCCGAATGTGGTCACTGGTATGTTGCGAGTTTTCCATATTTATGTCTATGCTTTGCTAGATCTGAGGGCTACCCTGTATTTTGTGACAACTTATGTGGCTAGTAGCTTTGGAGTTAGTTCTGAAGTCTTATCAGAACCCTTCTTAGTTTCTACTACAGTAAGGGACTCGGTTATAGCTAGACTGGTGTATAGAGGTTGCCCAGTCTCAGTCCTTAATTGCAGATTTGATAGAGTTAGCCATGACTGATTATGATGTTATTCTCGACATGGATTAGCTATTTGTAGGCTATGCTTCAGTTAATGGTAGAACCCGGGTAGTAGAGTTAAGATTTTCGGGTGAGCCAATCTTAGAATGGAAGGATAGTTTAGCTGTGCTTGAAGGTCGATTCATTTCCAACATTAAGGCCAGGAAGATGATTTCTAAAGGTTGCACGTATCATCTAGTTAGGGTTAAGGATGATGAGTCCAATACCTCGACTATCCAGTCAGTTCCAGTAGTACGTGAGTACCCAGAGGTTTTTCCCGATGATTTGCTAGGTGTTCCTCCCAAGCAGGATATCGATTTCAGTATTGACCTTTTTCTAGACATGCAGCCTATATATATTCCTCCCTACAGGATGGATCCAGCCGAGCTTAAAGAGTTAAAAGAGCAGTTGAAGGACTTGTTAGATAAGGGTTTCATTAGACCGAGTAAGTCTCCATGGGGTGTTCCAGTTCTCTTTGTCCAAAAGAAGGATGGTTAGCTTCGGATGTGCATTGACTATCAGCAATTAAACAAGGTCACCGTTAAGAATAGGTATCGTTACCCAGGATCGATGATCTATTTGATCAACTTCAGGGTGCCAAGTGTTTCTCAAAGAAAGATCTCAGGTCCGAATATCATCAGCTCAGAGTTTGAGAAAGTGATATCCCAAAGACAGCCTTCAGGATGCGGTATGGTCATTATGAGTTTGTAGTTATGTATTTTGGACTAACAAATGCTCATGCAACTTTTATGGTCGTGATTGTGTTCATTGATGACATCCTTATATACTCCCGGAGCAAGGAGAAGCATGTCGCTCATTTGAGAGTAGTGCTTCAGACCCTCAAGGATCGCCAATTGTATGCCAAGTTCAGCAAGTGTGAGTTTTGGTTGGACTCCGTGACATTTTTGGGCCATGTGGTATCGAGTGGGGCATAATGGTAGATTCTCAGAAAATCAAGGCAGTGAAGAATTAGCCTAGACCAGTGAATCCTTCAGATATTCAGAGTTTCTTGGGTTTAGCTTGTTACTATTGGAGGTTTGTTGAGGGTCCTCATATGTTGCAGCACCGTTGACCAAGTTGACTTAGAAGAAGGTGAAATCCAATGGTCGGAGGCTTGCGAGAAGAGATTCTAAGAGTTGAAGACTCGACACACTTCATCACCGGTGTTGACCCTACTCGAGGGTACTGATGGATTTGTGGTGCACTGTGATGCTTCAAGGATCGGACTTGGGTGTGTATTGATGCAGCATGGCAAAGTAATAACATATGCCTCAAGAAAGTTGAAAGTCCATGAGAAGAATTACCCAACTCAAGACCAGGAATTGGATGCAGTGGTATTCGCCTTGAAGATATGGTAGCATTATTTATATGGGGTCTATGTGTATGTGTTTACGGACCAAAATAGCTTATAATATGCGTTCATGCAGAAAGACCTCAATCTACGGAAAGGGAGGTGGTTTGAGTTACTCAAGGACTACGATATGAGTGTTCTTTACCATCTCGGTAAGGCTAATGTGGTAGCGGACGCACTTAGTAGGCTCTCTATGGAGAGTGTGTCCCATGTTGATGAAGGAAAGAAGGATATGGTGAAAGATGTACATTGACTCGCATGTTTGGGAGTTAGGTTGGTCGACTTGACCAATGGTAGTGTTGTTGTCTAAATGGGTCAGAATCGTCCACGGTGAATGATGTGAAAGCTAGAAAAGATGAGGATCCGATTTTGGTGAAGCTGAAGGAAGTTGTTCGAAGTCAAAAGGTGGAAGTCTTCTCCCAAGGGGGAGATGGTGTTCTGCGGTACCAAGGTTGTTTGTGTGTTCTAGATGTGGATGATTTAAGGAGCCGGATATTGCATGAGGCACACGGAACTAGGTATTCTATTCATCTAGGTGAAACCAAGATGTATCCCGACTTGCGAGAAATATATTGGTGGAACGGCATGAAGAGGGATATTGCAGAATTCGTAGCCAAGTGCCCGAACTGTCAGCAAGTAAAGGTTGAGCATCAAAGGTCGGGTGGCGTACTTCAAGATATCAGATTCCTACTTTGAAGTGGGAATAGATTAACATGGATTTCATTACAAGCCTACCTTGTACTTGCCGAAACTATGATTCTATTTGGGTGGTAGTAGACAGGTTGACCAAGGTTGCAGATTTCCAACCGGTGAAAACCACAGACTCAGCGGATGATTATTCCATGTTGTATATCCGATAGTTGGTTCGGTTACATGGAGTTCCATTGTCCATTATTTCGGACCGAGGTACTCAGTTTACCTCCCAGTTTTGGCTGTATTTTTAGAAGGGGCTTGGGACTCAGGTTACACTCAGTATAGCCTTTCATCTGCAAATGGATGGCCAAGCGGAATGAACAATCCAGACTCTCGAATACATGCTGAGAGCTTGTGTGATGGACTTTAAAGGTAGTGGGATGATCACTTATCCCTGATCGAGTTTTCTTATAATAACAACTGTCACTCCAGTATTAAGATGGCACCATTCGAGGCTCTTTATGGGTGAAGGTGTAGATAGCCCATCGGTTGGTTTGAGGTTGGTGAGGAAGTCATGATAGGGCCAAATTCAATTCATGAGGCTATAATGAAGGTTCAGTTAATAAGGGATAGGCTGAAAACCGTTCACAGTCATCAAAAGTCATATGTTGATGTGAGGAGGAGAGAGTTGGAGTTCGAGGTGGATGATTGGGTATTTCTGAAGGTATCTCCCATGAAGGGAGTCATGCGGTTTGGAAGGAAAGGAAAACTCAGTTCTCGCTATGTTGGTCCCTACCGGGTTATGAGAAGAATTGGTAAGGTAGAGTATGAGTTAGACTTACCCTTAGAGTTATCTTCCATGCATCCTGTGTTTCATGTGTCGCTTTTGAAGAAATGTTAGGGAGACCCAACCTTAGTAGTCTCAGTGGACATCATTGGCGTAAAGGATAACCTTAGCTATGAGGATGTTCCAGTTGAAATATTGGATCGTCAGGTTCAGAGGCTGAGGAATAAAGAAGTAGCTTTAGTTAAAGTATTATGGAGAAATTAGCATGTTGAAGGAGCTACGTGGTAAGCCGAAGAGGATATGATGGCTAAATACCTACACTTATTCTCTACCGGCTCAATTTCGACTTGTGGATTTAGATTTTCTCTAATACTCCATTTAGTTTCATGTTCAGTTCATGTACGCAAGTTTCTTTTATGTATATGTGTGTGCATGTGATTTGTGAATTCAGTTCTGTTGTATATTTTGAATCGGAGGTAGTCATTTCGTCAGTTTCGGTTTAAATGATCAGTAGTTGAATATGATTATTGCATGTTTCTATTTTCTGCCTGTCTTCAACATTTTAGGACGAATGTTCCCAAGGGGGAGATATTGTTATACCCCGGAAGCCCAAAGATCGAAACCGGGAGTTGAAACGGGGAAAAATGTAAAGTTGATGTTGCAGACTCAGAATGAGTCATGAAATGACTTGTAAGGATAGCCCACGAGTAGTGAGGTGAATCATGGGGAGGTTAGGGAGGAGTTTGGGAAGTTGGAAGAAAAAAGGATCCCCACGGGCATGGCAACGACTCGTGGTCAGACCCAATGAGTCCTTAGGTCAGCCGTGGGGTGGGCAGAAGGAAAAGAGAAGGAAGAAGAACAGTGTACTTCACAACTGGTGACTACGAGTCGTGGTCACCCGTAACGAGTCGTTATGTTAACCGTTATGAGCACAGAAGAAAAGGCCAGGCAGTGCACCTGACGAGTGAGGGAACGAGTCATCTCCCTGGACCATGAGTCGTCAGGTCGTCTGTTAGGACCACCTGGCAGTAATTTCTTGCGAGTTTAGCAAGGGCCTTTTCGTAATTCCTATGTTCCTAAAGCCTATACTACATCGTTTAAGGTTCGTTTTAGTGGGTTTTAAGAGGGGAAAACCTATTCTAAGTTATTTCCTTCCATGCATGCAAACTTGAGAAGTTGAGGAGGTGATCTAGAGCGAGCCTTCAAGGTTTTCATTCAAATCCTTCTTGGGCAATCAGAGAAGTTGTAGAATCAATTCCTTCCTGGTATGTAGGGTTATGAATGGGTATTTCCTTCCACACCCATGACCAATTTCCATCTAACTATGAGAATTTCCTATGATCAAGTTATGAGGTTTTTTCCCAAATGCATAAATCTTCAATTTCCTTACATGGGTATGAATTGATTATTATTTTATTATCTAATTGTGAAGCATGGGCTAATTTTATAATGATTTCAATTAAATTATGTTTCTATGCCTTATGAATGTTGAAGCCCATTGATGATATGATCATAAAAAGTGAGATTTGTGAAGCATATGTGATAATGATGAGATATTATGATGAAAAGCATGATTTGAACCTACCCATGTTTATAATTATGTTTTTTATGAGAATTGAGTATTTCTAAGTATGATAAAGCTTTGGGCAATGCCCACATGTTATGTTTAAATGATGATTTTCCCAAACTAAGGTACCACATTGTTTTGGAGCGAAGACTCCCAAATTTTATATTCTAGCTTGTGGTATGTTTTGAGTTAAATCTTCCTATGCATAGCTTACCACATCCTTTTGGAGCAAAGGCTCCCAAGTATGTTTTCAGCCTGTGGTATGTTTTGAACTAAAGCTTTTCATATGCATGATTTCGTATTTGAGATGTATTTTCATATGCATGCTTTTCATATGCATGCTTCGTCCATAGACGGTGTTGAGCTTAGTTATATATGATGTAGATCATTGCATGTTTTTTGGGAGAATATTTTAGCACCGAGAGGGCTAAGGGTCGATCACCCCATGCCCAAAAACTTCGCACCAATGTAGGATGACACTATTATAATGTTGGGACCTCCCTTGTGAGCTATCGCCGACCCTAATGGCCCTTTAGCTTGATATCGATATCATGGTAGCGTCCTTAGCCCTGACAAAGCTTTGGACGACTCTGCCCACTTGAGTGTGGTAGTCGGGACCACGTAAGATCTATCGTGGTATGTCGGTTAAGTGACGAGTCTCCCATTGTTCTATATGATTCAGATATGCATATTTATTACTCATGGATATTATATACTCATGCAGGTTCTAAAAGTAAGGCTTGACTCAATGTTCAGCTTTTCTGTAAATGTCATATTTCAGGTTTGAGTCATTAAAGTTAGTTAATGTTATAAAGCTATGTATTGTCATGTTATGAAAAGATCATGATTTCAGAAAGAATGCATGCAAGCCCTACTCTCAGTTTAACGATGTTTATGTTTTAACTAATGCATTGTGTCAAAAGGTTTTACTTACCTTGCATACTCGGTATATTCCACGTACTGACCGCATACTTTCTATGTTGTATCGTTTCATGATACAGGACCCGGCTCTCAGGTTCAGCCCCGCTCTTAGACAGTTTATTATAGTTAGCGTCTGCATATTGGTGAGTCCTCATCTTCCGAGGACTGTACTATCTATCTTTTCTTTATGTATTTTAGTTTTCAGCTTGTTGAGGTAGTTGGGGTGTTGTCCCATCAACCTATCATGTTTAGAGGCTATCCAGACATATTTATGTATTCAACTTCAGATTTTTGTTCGGCTGTCTGGATGACTACACGCAAGTGCACGTGGTCGAATAAGTAGTAAGTGGCTCAAGTAAGCCAAGTATCGATCCCATAGGGACTGGACTACGGGGCAAAATCTACTCAAGTGTCAATTTACTGTTACTCTACAAATGCGGACAACAATGTGAAGAAAAAGTTTTTATATTTTGTTATCAGTATACTACAAGCTAAAAAATATAAGTGAGTACGAACTATGAATGTGTGAGCATGCGGAGGCTTCACTTGAACATATAAAAATTAGTTATCGATAAAGCGGTTTATCTTTTCTCAGGTTGCTAGTCGAACTTATGCCTATGGATTAAAACTCTCGTATGTAACCCAACTTAAGAATCATGAACCTTCCGCCTACATGTTGTGATAAGAAGAAATTCATGTTCTGACCATACAAAGCAGGTTCACACTTGACTAATACGACTTTCGGGTATATTTCTATCCACGAAGGTAAATCCAATTCTCAATTTTCCCAAACTAGAAAAGATCTTATCCCTCGTATTCACAGCTTTCGGAGTTTCGTGCTCTCTAAGTGAAATAGGACTTTTTAGATATACATTAACATTGGCCAAACATTGTCACATTAAGAACAAGAAATTAATAGAACAACCATGAAAGAAAGATGAAAGAACCGGATGATCAACAATTACATTTCAATACAATTGTTCCTAACCTCAACAAGAAGTGAAATTAGCCACTCATTTGTGGATTAAACATCGTTAAATGAGTGTAAATCATGCAAACAATTGAAAGAAGGAGAAAAGGATAGAGAAAACCTAATTTCGTCCTCTCAGCGCACATGCGTTCTTGCTCCACCAAGTCGAGAATAATTAAAAATGAACCTAAGTGTTCTATTTATCTTTTGGTGAGAATTTTCCGGAATAACAAGCAATGTGTCACGGAGTGCATCGCGGAGCAGCCTCCGTGACACGATGCAAATGCGGAGGCTCTCACGGAATTTGGTCGTCCAGGAGTAATTGTCCCATGTGGCACGGCATGCAGCAGCGGAGCATGCCCGACGTCTCATGGTCGCGTGTACCTTCTTTGGAATGTCCAAGATCCATGTAATTAGGTCCAATGTGCCACGGCACGATCGCGAGACCCTCTGGAAATCCTTGCAATTAAATCTCTCACAGGACGGAATGCATCCGCGATGCGGCGTGGCACGGCTCCCGCCAGCAGCCTCTTACTTCTTGCTTCCCTTGGCCAATTCCTTGCTCTCTCCTTAGTCCATCTCGATTCCTCCAACATGCATCTTAGCTCCATAAAAGTACGTTTTCTGCAAAACACGCTAATCATGTTAGTTAGTATAAATTCACACTTTCCTACAATTTACATGAGAATGTAAAAACATTGTTGGATAAACGAGGCAAAAACGTGCATTTGAGTATCGGTTGGGCATATAAATATGCCAGGATCACCTACCCACACTTAAAATCTTGTTCGTCTCGAACAATACTCTTTCCCACCTCATGAAATTGACACCCCATCATGGCTACTTTGGCTCGACAATCCGAGCTACGGTTATACCCATTATTTACATAACAAATCATCAAGAAAACATGCATAGTATCATCATTACAATGACATTAAACATATCAAGACCTCCTAGACATCAAGAATCGACTCACGATATCGGCAAACTCATGCAAATTAGGCGGCCAAGATGCCAGGCACGAATTCATTCTTTCGTCAAGCATGTGCCCTCACATCATAAGAGAATTTCCCCCTCTTTTATTCATATGACTACGAAACATTTCACGCGGGGGCATGTACACACAATTTACTCTCTCTCTCCCAAAAGAAATTCACATGCATGTGTCATGAACCATAAGCTTAACCTTAGTGTATTACTCACTAATATTAGGACGCGTGATGTAAGATCACGTAGGACTTAACGGGTTGTAATGTAAGCTACGGAACTAGTATATACGGGCTAACCAATAATAGTAACTAGCATCCTTAAGCGCTTTTTTCAATACATCCCATCACATTCTGGGCATAAGTTCTTCCTTCCTCCTCTAAATCTTGAAGTCTTTCTTCATTTTTCGTCCCCCACTTAACAAGCACCCCCACACACCAGACTAACCATAAAGATTAGTTATGCACTTTATTTTCTTTAAATACGCCAAGTGCACCTTTGACTCTTTTTTTCTTTACTTTCATCAATTTGCTTTTCTCCTGCTCTTTATTTTCTTTTCACCGTTTCACTCCTTTACCTTGTGAGAAGAATTATTTTTCTTGAGCGCTTAAGATCTTGGATTAGATTTACGGACAATGAAAAGAAAGGGTTAAGCTTTAGTTTTACACCTTTTCGACAAAAAGAAAAAAAATAGGCTAAAGGCTCAATGGGCTAACTAGGATTTAACATTCGAGGTGGGTATAAAAAGAAGAGAAAAAATTTAAAACAAAAGAAACGCCTACATCCTTTCCTACACTACACTTCCTTCATTTGGTTTCGTATACATACCAGGCAAGTTCTAGACACTTCACAATAGCATGCCAGATAGCGAGACCTGTTTAACCACTCATTGCACATGCTCAACTCAAGACATATTCCACGAGACTCTTTAATCGGCTAATTACAAGAATTCAAAATTAAGCCTTAATCACCAACAAGATAAGATTCTATGGCCTAAGTATCTCATTTTATATGTACAAAGTAGCATGCTTTCATACGAATCACCTTTGCATTCTAAACATCATGTACAACACGCAACAAGAATTTCGTAGCCATAGAGTAGCAACATGCATGGGATACAACAAACAAACCAAAATTGAAAATAAAAAGCTACTCCTCTGTTGCATTTCCCTTAAGATGGTCGTCATCCATCCATCATAGGGAGCGGTCACTATTTACGACTTCGGTTCAATGGGACTCTTCTCGGTAAAAGAACCAAAAACAAGCAGCAGAAACCAATCATAAAAATAATTAACGAAAATTTTTAAAAATATCGATGATTTCGACAAAAACTATTTACACACTAGTAACGGCATTCAGCAGCTTCAAAAAGATATTCTGATACGAAACATACACACAACAAGCACGGGGTGCAATTTTTTCAAACACAACAACGAGAACATGCATATACATACAAATCAAGACAAAAGCAGCACCACCTAACTACTCCCACCCCACACTTAAAAAAGCGTAGAACCTGCGTCCCACTAGTGTTCGTACAGTCAACAAAGCACAAAAGTGGGTCGTGAGAAACTCCTTTGTCCAATCAAAATATTCCACTTCTTCATCGGAGTGCACATTGCCTCGTCTCCATTATACGATCTCCCAGTGGTCTCCTCGGAGCTCAACGTGAATCCTCATGACGTGTCTCCTCATCGTGGGGACATCATCATCCACGGGCTCCACAAACGCTGGGCCCACACGACATAGAATTACATGGCATTTTCGTCGAAAGGGTAGTCTAGGTGTTTGCCACGGCTCATCCTCATCGCCACCTCATATGCGCGGTAGCGCATCTGCATCCGAACATGCGGGCCGTATGCGATCATCCAGAGCATGTCGCTGGCTAGTGTATGAATTGGCCGTGAGTGGTGTCGGGTGCCTTGGTTTGTGTGACGTCCACGGCACGCCTCTCCATCTGCCGGGATATAGTCCGGGGCCTCTTCCTCAATCAGGCCCCTCGGGAATGTAGTGTGAGCTAGCCAAGCTTTCCGTACTGTGCCCTTGATGCAAAGCGGGCTCTGTTCATGGCGGATATGATCACCGCTAGCATTTATCTCGGCCTTTCATGGGCATACACCAAGCATACGCGATCGGGTGACATACGTCATGTATGCACCCGGAGATGTGAGGAACACGCTATCTTCGACCAGATCACAACTCACATTCATCTGTGGTAGAACAATGTCGATGGTAGCCCTGTTCTCCTTATGTTTGCTCCGACGTCTTTGTCAGGCAGACTCACGCCTGATGTGCGTGCGATATCTGCATATGGTGGAGTGATATTCGAGCTTCTGGAGTACATGGGCATCGGTGTTCTACGCCCCCAATATGGCATTCGAGGTGATGAGGCTCAAGGGTGAAATCGGCCCCTTATTTTGATGGTGTGGCTTGCGGAGCGTCGGGTTCCAATTTGCATAGAACTCCGAATCAAGTGCGGGTGCACTTCTTGGGCTCTTCAAAGATAAGCGCAGCAGAACCGGTGTCAATGGGTGGATGTCTGGGGGGGAACTCCACGTACTGATGGCTCCCTTGCAATGTGCTCCTCGAAGTACTTGTTCTCCTTGTGCTTTGTGTACATTTCCTCCCTTCCTCTGTCACCCATTGGGTTCCATATTGGCGAGCGTTGAGTAGTGTGGAACGGCCCCAGTCTTCTTGGGACTACGTTCCCCGAGTCTAAATCCTCTTTCTGGCGCGCCGACGTAGATGCGCCCTTCCTTTGTCTTGCCTCGACATCGTTCTGTCATAGAAGCCGAGACGATCGCAATGTCGGTCAATTTTATAATTAGCCCCGACTAAGGTTGGGTTAGGCTAGGCCACCCCCACACTTAGTCTTCGGCCACAATTTCGGCATCACGGCATAAAGAACAAATTTATTTCTTATTTACCAAAAGGAAAAACAAAAACAAAAAACAACAAAACGACATATGTCTTGTACATTCGAGAGGAATTCGGCAGTATAAATTCAAAATTGTACTACTAAGACTTAGTACAACTAATCATTACCATCGATCACAATTTCATACATAGCACATAGTAATGAAAAGAAAATGAAAAAAAAAAGCGACTAACTATTTACCTACACAAACCTATACCCATCCACCCATTTCTTGCAAGCTACAATTTCACTCCCCAAAATTCCAAATCCCGGTCTTTTAACATATTAACATATAATACTACCAACTTATCTCACCCAACATATACAAACCAACAAGAATCTACACTTCAACAAGTTTTTCCTTTTCATGTTCAGTGCCGAGCCCTAGTCACAATTTTACAACAAATTCGATAAAGATTATGTCTACGTCGGTTCATGCAATCACAATGATGTTACGAACATTCATTAACAATAACTTGAATGAATTTAAGCTCCAATTCTACCTAGGGTAAGGTTTTACTCATACCTCATGCTCAAAATCGAAAAATTTAACTAAAATTGAGATAGAGTTGATGAACATACCTTTAATTCGAAGAACGAAAGAAAACTTGATGAAATTTTGTACCTAAGTCCGTGGCACGTTGAGGGAGAGGGAATTTTGGGAGGGTTGTCGCGGAGGGGATGAAAAATGAGAAAATGAGAAGGGAAATCGGGGTTACAAGAGGATTTCGTGGGTTACCGGTGACTAGGTGTGACCGGCGAATAACACTTCAACGTGTCATAGAGGGTAGCGCGTAGCACCCTCGTGACACGGAGCCATCATGCGGACTTTACCACGGAATTTGTAAAAATTCTAGAATTGCCTTCAACGTGTCACGAGTAGCAGCGGAGGCGCCCTCCTCCGTGACAATTACATCGCTGGCATCACTATTTTGCCACTTTTAATTTTTTATCTTACCTCATTTTTCTCCTTGCGATTATTGCCTTCTCATAGATCAACCTGAAATTTATCTCACCAAATATTTCAATAAATATCAAACACAAAAATAAAACATTTAAAAATATTTTATTTTATATTTACACACACACATATATATATATATTTCTTTTCTTTTTTCTTTGTACAACATACAACAATGAATTCACGAGTTGCCTCTCCGTCCGGCGCACAATTTTACCATCGCGGCTCGACGTCATTGCTGCTCACTCGCCACAGGGTGACGGACGTCTTCTCTCACGGTCGCCATCCTCACCCGGAGTCGAAACTTACCCCTGTCGAGGTCGTCCCATTAATTCTCTAGACACAACGCCACAGAAACATCGGCTTGCTCCTGAAACACGTTGATCAGGAAGTTCCTCGTACATGGCCTGGGAGCTTGGTGGTCTTGTACATATCAAACACCTCCACCTTGTCGTGTAAGCGCATCGTAGGCACTTACTGCGGCTACGTCTATCGGCGCTTTCCCGGTAGCCAGAAGGACGTCCCAAAATAAATGGACTTCGGCGTCGCTCGAAGTCCGGCCTGATGAAATCTACCGGGAAGATCGGGGGCTGAGCTTGCACGGCCACGTCCTCCACAATACCGTCGGGTCTTGCAAAGACGTCCATGGGTTGCAAGCTCCTTGTTGTTGGTCTAGGACTCCCTAGCCCCAACTTGAATACAGAGGTCGGCATCAAGTTAATGCTGGCTCACCGTCACATAATCCGCGAGCTCAGATACTTTTCCCAATTGTCAATTGAATTGTAAAGCTCGAGTGTCTTTGAGCTTTGTGGGCAATGCGATTCACATGTCACAGGGAAGTGCACTCCTCAAGTAAAACCCTCAGTGGCATACTCAGTCTGACACCTTTTGTTCGCCACGATGTCCTTAATGTACTTTAAACTACTTCTACCTCTTTGCAAAACATCGACAAGAGTAAGTTAATGTGTGCACATTTTAAGAGCCTCCCATGATCTTTTTGAAACACGCCTCCTCCTTGTGTTTCTTTAATCGTTGAGGGAACGGGGTGGAGGTCTTTACGGATTCGGTATCCTTTTTCTTCCCCCTCTCATCACTTTGCTCGTCTCGTTCTGCTTTGCCCATTGAGATGGTCTTTAGGTTCCACCTCATTAGCGGCAAACCACTCCTTGTAGTCCTTTGCATTCCTGCAGCAGGGTTGGGGTGTGTGTTTGGGAAGTCCTCCTCTAGGCCTTGTTTTTGGGCCTTGACAAGCTGCCCCAAGCGATACTCCGGGCGCCTTGGTAGCTAACGATTATTCTTGATCTGTTTTGCCAATTTAACATAGTCGACACATAATTGAGCCCGATTTAGCTATCATCATCTTGAACATCTCCTCCATGTTTGGGTGATGGTGGTGGAGGAGGGGCATTGTTGTTTGCATCTTTGCAGCCCAGTGATATAGTTACTGCTGCCCTCCTTGATTCCTTTGCACCCCCGGCCGAACTCACGCTTTGATGGTTATTGCTACCCCAAGAGAAATTTGGGTGATTCCTCGAGTTAAATTAGTAAGCCCCACATTACCATGCTGGCGGTGATTATTCCTTTGTGCATTAGGCAAAGTTCCATAAAGTCGGGATTTGCTCACAACACTCAGGCAGTGTTCATTACTCCCGCACACACTTCACACCAAATGCAACACTTTGCATTCAGGGCTTGGGGCGGATTCATGCTCATGTTCTGCAAAGTGGGTGTTGAGTTGGTCTGCAAACGGCTATACGTACGGCGATAGGCGCCAAGCCCATCCACTTCTAAGACTCCGGCTGCTTTCCTTGCTCCTCCTTGGAAAGTCGCATTCCACTCAGTTTCCTGCCAAATACGATTCAACAAAGTATACGGCTTATCATAAGTCTTTTCTAATGCTTGTCCCCGGTGCGAGAGTCCCGGCAAGATTTTGTGTGGGGTTCCAAACATTCTATAAAAGTGTGCACCGGCACATCATTGGATTGGTGGTGATGAGGACAATCATAACGGCGATTTGAGATCTCCCCGAGCTTGACCTACAGATTCTCCCCTTCTCTCTTTGTTTAAAACATAGAATCTAACTTCCTAAGTCTTGCTGTTTTACGGAAGGAAAGAGCTAGGATCAAGAACTTCTTTGCAAGATCATCCCACGTGATTATAGAATTTGGTGGCTCAGCTTTAAACCACCTTTTGGCTTCTCCCAAAAGTGAAAATGGGAACAATGTAAACTGACATAATACATTTGACACTCCAGTGGCGGATGTAAGTGTCCTTATCTCCAAAAAATTTGAAGATGTTATTGTGGATCCTCGTGAGGAGACACATTTATAAACGGTGTGCGGCAATTTGCACCATGTTGTTTAGCTCGAACCTCCCTCTGGCTCGGAGTTTCACCGAATGCTAGACGTGCATTGCTAGCATGTGGGATTGCCACATCGCGAGCCGGCCTAAGTTGCCATTTCCTCGGGCACTAACCTTTGCCCACTTACAAGTGATGGATGCAGTGGTTGCTCGGGATTGTTTATCACGAGCAAGCTGCGGAGTTTTCTCTCTAGGCTTCTCTCCCGTTGGTGATGGAATTGTCTTTAGGCTCTAAGGATGGATCCACCAGCTCTTTGTCTCTTGCAGTGTTCAAGAATGCATTATGCACGAAAATGCGAGGCTAAGACCAAGTTGTCAACACTCAAATAATGAAATAGCAAACTAACACTTTAAGAAAAAAAATATAATTTCGCCAATTACTTGATCCGACATGGCGCCAAAAAACTTGTTCGGGTACATGCGGATGACTACAAGCAAGTGCACGTGGTCAAACAAGTAGTAAGTGGCTCAAGTAAGCCAAGTATCGATCCCACGGGGGTGGACTACGGGGCAAAATCTACTCAAGTGTCAATTTCTTCATTACTCTGAAATGCGAGACAACAATGTGAAGAAAGTTTTTATATTTTGTGATCTAATTTTATACTACGGCTAAAATAAATATATAAGTGAGTCACGAACTATTAATGTGAGCATGCGAGGCTAAAAACGAACATGTAAAAGAGTAATTATCGATATAAATGGTTTATCTTTTCTCAAGTTGCTAGTCGGAACTTATGTACCTATGGATTAAAACTCTCGTATGGCAACCCAACTTAGAATCATGAACCTTCCACCTACATGTACGCTGATAGAAGAATTCATGTTCTAGCCATACAAAACGATTCCACACTTGACTAATACGGCTTTGGTATATTTCTATCTGAAAGGTAAATCAGTGTCAATTTTCCCAAACTAAGTAAAGATCATATCTCTTAATTCACAACTTTCAGTTTCGTGCTCTCTCGAGTGAAGCTAGGACTTTTAGATATACATTAACATTGGCCAAACATTAATGCGGTAAGAACAAGAATTAATAGAACAACCATGAAAGAAAAAGATGAAAAACCGGATGATCCAGCAATTACATTTCAATACGGTGTTCCTAGCCTCGTGAGAAGTGAAATTAGCCACTCATTTGTTGATTAAACATCGTTAAATGATGTAAATCATACAAACAATTGAAAGAAAGGAGAAAGGGATGAAAAACCTAAAATTTCGTCCTCTCATTTTGTAACCCGTTCTTGCTCCATGAGAGCCGAATAATTAAAAATGAACCTAAGTAATTTCTATTTATACGAGTGAGAATTTTTCCGAATAACAAACGGCGTGTCACGGAGTGCATCGCGAACAACGCCTCAGTGACACGGTCTGCTGTGAGCTCTCACGGAATTTGGCCGTCTAGTGAGTGTCCCCGTGGAGCGGCATGCGGCAGGCATGCCGAGGCGTGCCCACGGTCTGTATGCCCCTTCCCTTTGGAGATATCGAGATCCATGTAATTAGGTCAACGTGCCACGGCACGATTGTGGAACCCTCTCTGGAAATCCTTGCAATTACATCTCCCGGACGGGGAATGCATGCGATGGCGGTGTCACGGCTCCATCGCGGAGCCTCTTTACTTCTTGCTTCTAGGCCAATTCCTTGCTCGCTCAGAGTCCATCACGATTCCTCCCAACATGCATCTTAGCTCCCATAAAAGTACGTTTTCTAGCAAACAATGCTAATCATGTTGGTTAGTATAAATTCAAACTTTCCTACAATTTACATGAGAATGTACAAACATTTATTGTTGGATAAACAAACTCAAAAAACGATGCATTTGGTATCACTTGGGCATATAAATGTGCCCGGATCAATTTTATATTTGGATATTATATTTAAGTTAGACTTCCTCTATTATGGTATTGGTGATTGTTCAGTTCTTATTGAGTTAGATGTATGCTTATTCCATGGAGTCGACTTAGGGTCCCTCGGGCTCCTTTTCTATGTCGCGATACGGGCCTCCATTGACTCGTGACGGTATCAGAAGTGTCATGGTGAGGAGCACTTGGGCGAAGGACAACGGATCGTGACATTGGCTTAATTTGGGATGAGATGAACAGATAAGTGGGCACGACATTCTACTGCGGTCCCGATGCCACGGACGGTTAGGGCGCACGAGGTGAATGCCCACTTCACGAGCGGGGGCGAGACACGCTACGAGATGTGTTGTCATTTAGAAACGACTCTAGCACCTACGCCATACAACCTATGATCATCCCAATCCAGGACTCGACTAGGTGACACTCTTGCCTCGGTAGTGCAGGAGAAAGGCTGAACCCAAGAAGTTCTTGTAAATTTGAGAAAACGAGGTTCGATCAACGATGGAGGAAACGTCCCGACCTTAGGTAAAGGTTTGGGAATTGAGGCAGTTTGCACAAGCTCTATAAGCCAGACTAGATGGCTTTAAGAGAAGATTCAATAGGCGTATGGCCGAGTAGACTAACACGGGTAGCCTCCGTGGGGATTGAGGCTCTTAGCCAAGTGAGGCGAGCACATCATCACGGCATCAGAAGCAATCATAGCGGCAATTGGACTCGATGTTGGCATTGACCAGGGCTTGTCTTGCACGGCTTATTGGGAGCCTATAGGAGGCCAGAAGTAGAAAGGGTAAGGGGCTCTTAGGATGTTGGATATGAGACCTAAAAGAAAAAGAAAGAGAGAAAAGAAAGAAAGAAAGGAGGCAAGATTAGGAGAGTCGTGGGGCTCGCGCGAGCATCGACGGGCTTAACGAGAGAGCAAAACGGCGGGTAGCTCCACCCACTTTGCCTATCTGAGCTTATGGGTGGCAAGGACCCTTTGGGTGAGCCACATTCAAACCGGTGATTTCGAGGTGGTAGAGCAGAAAGCTGTTACTGCGAGGGTGTGTATTCCCCTCTTGATACACACCCCGTGGAGTGCGCGAGCCCGCTGTGCCATGATTGCAACGGAGGTACCACCTGCAAGGATGATAGGAGCGCTTAATTATTGCCACAAGTATGTCCCCTTCCTTATGCTTTATATTCTCTTTGTTTCGGGGACGAAGCATGCTTTTAAAAAGAAAGGAAAGGGGGTGTACTTGTATTTTTGAATTTTGTTGGATTTGTCAGGCGTTTTTTCTTGCGAGTGTTTCTTTTCCTTTGGGCATGTTATCTAGTAGAACCGACATATTTAGGATTTTATTTTGTGTTTTGTTTAATTAGAAAGTAAGTTTACGAGTAATCAGCTTGATAAATTCCACTAGTTTTAAATTTGTGAAAATTGACCCTATTTATAAAAAAATTTGATGGTAAGCTATGTACTTGTTGATTGCAAAGCATGATTTACGTGGATCTTTTTATATGTTATTTAGTGTATTAGCATGAATAGTTTTTGTTTGTAATATATAAACCGAGCAATTGGAGTGAATGCAAGACATGTACCGGGGAGGTTTTAGGATGTTTTGTTAGGAAAAAATCACGGGTCATGTTTGTTTTAGCCCCTTTTTTAGATTTTAAATATTTACCAAATGATATGATTCTCTTGGTATCGATTTTGAGCTTTAAATGAAGCATTTTTCTTTGATTAACAAATTAATCATACCCATTTTTATAATGAACTGTTTTGGCCTGGTCCCTCCTTAGGCTTGTGAACCTTAACATACAATGCCCCGAAATTAAAGTAGGCACACGTAAGGGTGCATAAATCTTAGGCGAGGAGAAAAAGGAAGAGAAAAAGAAAAAAGGTGAAAAATGAGAATTGTGGTGTGACAAAAGAAAAAGAAAAGAAAGAAAAATAGAAAAAGAAAGCACAAGATTAGAAAGATGCATAAAATTTGAAGAAACACCGCACTCACTTAGAAGTGCATAAAAATGGTGAAAAGGGAGGACAAAGTTGAAAAACAAAAAAGGGGTGAAAAAGTGAACAAGAAATGGAGCAACATGTATGTAGTGCTAAGGAGGGTTTAGTCACTAAAAGATTCCATATCTATCATACCAAACACAGCCTACATTATAAGCCGAATTAAGTCCTATAATGATCCTAGCCTAACGATACGACAAGCAAAAGTAGAAAATAGGGCAAGCTGTGGTATCGACATACAGTATTTGGAATGTCTTTGTGATAGTGAGTGTCTTACTTGTTTAGTCCCATGGTTAATATTTTACTATATTTTTGAGTGGGGGACTTCATTCGCAGGTGAGGGTACATGGTTTATGTTTAATTCTACCAAGGGTAATGCGTAGCCAAAAGAATTAGTGATGACTTGACTATTTATTGATAAGTTGGATGACATATCTTGATTTCTATTTATCATGTTTTGTGGTTGCGTGATGTGCATGTGCTGATTTGGTTTATGGAAAAAAGGGTAAAAGATTTTTGAGTTATGGTGCAAATTTTGAGTTGATTGTTGTTTGTAGTATCCTAGGTTTATTTTCTAGTTAAGTATCATTTTTAGTTGTTTTTTGTTTTCTTTTCCTAAGGTCATACGAAAACTCTCTAGTTGAGGGTGTTGATGTATTTGTGAGTTTCTGACACTTTCGATGCTTAAAGCGAAAATAGCACAGAACTTAGGTATATTTATATGGATATGAGGTACTATTTAACTTTGTTTCCAAGGAAAATAGTTGATGGAGCAAAATTTTCAAAAGAGGCATAAAAGTGTAGAAAATATGCCAAGAACTCTCACTGAGTCGTACCTTAATTTTACTTCTCGTACTGAGAATCGGTGAAAATCATAAGGCTTGAATAAGAGGAAGGTAAGAGTACGACTCTTAGTACAAACTATACCAAAGATGAGTACGACGTAGCTTGAGTCATGAAAATCTTGGAGAAATTTTCCACAAGGCGGTCTCTTTGTACGGTGGAATCCACAAATCGTAGCAACCATACGAACCATACCATGAGTCGTGGTGAGCTTGAGTGATACTTCAAGACTTGGTAGAACTTGAATACACAAAGAAGTACGAGTCGTAGGAGGAAGATATGAGGCCTTACACAGCACTCGTGGAAAGCATTAGAAGATATCAAAGTTCTCGGAGTCCGAGGCCATGGATGCATTGTACGACTCATAGGACTATGGTACAAGTCCCACCATCCACCTTAACACTTAGACAAATGCGGCGGTAAGGATGTACTAGGCGGTATGACCCCGTCTGATCATGTGCAATTCGTAGGATCGATCGTGAGATGGTGGTGCCGGATATGGAAGATTCCTGTTAGCTTAGGAAAAGATTTCTAATGTCTGTATAAAGTACCTTTTTATGAATTTTATTCAAGTTTGGAGAGAAATTCTTAGGATAAAACTACTTCATTTCATCAATTGTTCTTGAGGTTGTTCATTGATATACAGAAACAACGTTTTCTTCCAATTATTTTAATAAGTATTTAATTGTGTGTTTGTCTATTAATGCGAAATATAATCTTACAATCATGAGAGGTTAAAACCTCCACGGCTAAGCTTAGGAGTTGTGGGACCATGATGGATTAACGAAATAGGGTTACACAAGTGATTCCAAAACTAATGCTAAATGCTTGAGTTGTATTCTCTTTATCTTTAAATTTTTCTTAATGGTGTACAACGTTAGAACTTTCGTAATTCTTTACTTGATTGAACCTAGAGAAGTAGAGATTAGGAAAAGAAAATTACAACAAAGCCTTGGTCTTTATGACTATTGTATTAACTTGAGTTGTGGTTGTAGGTGTTACACCCGTCGGTTTCTAATGTTTAGGCGGCCTATTCGTGTGTTGGTTAAGAGTTTTAGAGTGCCATATGTACGAGGAAGGGCCAGGGAAAAGGCCGAGGAGCGAGTGCAAAGTCGGAGATTTCACGGGGAGGAGGCGAACCAAGTTGCTCGGAGAAAAAGTGCGGGCCGGCCCCCTCGCGTTACCCAAAGTAGCCTGGCGGGGAATTAGCACAACCGGCCCGAGTGCCGCGTTGCAGTCTTGTCTCAAGTATATAAAGGCCTCACACTTAGATGTTATGTTATTTTACAAATAACCTCGGCCAGTAGAGGTAAGAACGAAGGGAAACTATTGAAAATCATCAGATTACTCCACTAAGCGGCGTCCAAATCTAAATTAACTCCACAGTAGTGAAGTATAAGGCTGCAGAGAGCATCCTTTGCGGAGTTATTTTCGTAAAATACGCCGAGCAAATCGTAGATCTGATCAGACATATGTTAATGGAATTGTTCCAAACTAGTTTTAATATGATCACGTGCCTAAAGTAAGTATTTCTCCCTTCTAGATTCTGAGAAATTACGAGTTTACGTCGTCTTTCAATAAGCAAGTTGAAGTATAGTCGGTATATATACAAGTTATTGTTTTTCTTTGACTATAGTAATAAAGTAGCCCTACTCTTCCATTAATATAAATTCTGATTGAGAAGAGCTGATTGAACACGACCGAAACTTGCTGGTGTCGGTAAAAGCGAATGAGGTATGTTAGGCACTTTCTTTCGGCAAGTTAGTTTCTTGACCATAGTAGTCAGAAGTATGAATACCGATAAAGCATGTTAGGAGTATGTTATCATGTATAGTTGTTGTTGTCGATTGAGGCTCGTAATTTGTATTGTTTTGGAGTGGATTATACCTTTATAGTTTCCATGACCACCAGGGTTAAGGCGTATCGCCTTGCATTGCAAGGGAGAGGATACGTCGCTCTAAGGAGCGACTTGCCATCTCAAGGGACAAAGATAGGGATCCGGATCCTCATATGCCATGGTTGGCCTTATACACCCACAGTCGAGCATTTACGCCTAGGGTGTAGATATGGGAGTCCCTCAGGACCTCGAGACAAAGCTACGATCGGGGTCGAGCGGGCCTGATTTTGAACCCAAGGGATAGATAGGATGCTTATAGCTTGTAGTTGGCTCGGTATGACACGGATAGGGGTATATGGATTGAGGTGTACTCATGTAGGGCTAATAGGGGCCCCGGAGTGGAGTTGTGACTGTCTTGATTGTACCTTCCAGAAGCATGGGGACAGGTAATGTTTATGTTTGCTTTAGTAATTGATAATTAGATAGTAAGAAACCTCGTTTGTCGGTATGACCCCTACCCTCCTTATTAAAGTTATGTTTAGCCACGATTTCTTACTTGAGTCATATTGATCTATTTTCTTTACTTAGTTATTTTCGGTTTATTTCCTTACTTTCGGTTATATAAAGTTAATGTGTTACATATTCGAGTACATGGTATTGACGCCCTCTTAACAGGGCACTACATTACTTGCATGCAGGTGTAGATGGAACGGGAGGCGAGTCCCTCGCCGTTCCGGTCGGCCGTCTGGTATTGACTCCTTCTTTCGGAGCTTAGGTGATAGAGGGTTTACTTCTTTTGTTTGTACAATATGGATAGGCCGAGGCCATGTCCCGACCGTCTTATTACTCCTAGAGGCTTGCTTGATTGTGTTGCACTTATTTGTGGTTAGATGATATCGGTCGTATGGGGCCTTTATGTGTTTTAGATTATTTGTGTTGGCTGGTAGTAGGGCCACTATTTATTTATTAGTGGAGGCCTTGTTGGTTATAGTTGAGTTTAGCATCTAATTTTACTTTCAGAGTTATAACTAGATATCATGGTGGCCTTGTCGGCTCGCATAGGACTCACTATGATTGTTTGCCTTTGGTTAGCTATTTATTTTCTGGTGGCTATAGGCCTTGTCGAGGCAGGGGTTGTATTTGCTTAGCTATATAGCCGTTGTTTTCTTGATTCTAGAGTTAGAGTAAGCCAGCACAGTGCCCGCTCGATCGGCTCAGTTCGAGTCTAGTACGGCACCAGGTGCTTGTCATGCCTCCCAAGGTAGAATGTGACGGTAGGATAGTTAAATTTGGACAAATTGATAACGGTTAGAAAGAAATCGCGCATGAACGACACGGGTGATTAAGTATAGTCATCAATAGGGACAAACGGTCGTTTGGATGAACCCTAGTTATCGATTTTACAAGTATGCATCGGGATTGATCACGTGTATACGAAGTAGTTGAACTCATGGGAACACTTACCTAGTTATTTACAAATCTTGAAAACAACCCACAATTATAATCTTTCTTTAATATTATTTTTTTCTTTGAAACCCCCAATTTGGAGATAACTTACCATGGTTAAGTACCGGCATTAGTCTAAATCTTACCTTATTTCCTATGAGTTCGACCCCAACCTCTTGTTGGGTTCTTTATTGACAACGTCCGCTTCATACTTTTCTAGGAAGTGTGAGGTTGAGAGTTATCATAGTCGACCCTAGGTTTCCTGATAGTTTAAACCTCTTTTCAACTCCCAAAAATCCTTTTTCCACTTTTTCACCTTCCCCATAGCAACTACCACCGTTCATCTTCTCCCATAATTCCCCATTAAACCCACCTTCTTAACCACCAATCACACTCACTCTCTTCCTCTATAAAATCCCCCTTCCCATTCTCTTCCATTTCACCATATCTCACTTAACTCTCCCTCAACAAAAGAATTTCTACTCTGTCAGAGTTACCATTGTGATCAAGACATCCAAGTTCCAATCTAGTTGCTTTTTATCTCTTCTCAATTGGTATGTATGTTCATTGATCTTATTATGCTTGTTGTTTGAGAATGATCGTCCAAATTAAGCATACCGAGATTTAAATTTTTTAATCCATGTTCCCCATTCCCATCTTGTGATCTTACATTGATTGAATGACTCTAATTGTATGGGTATATTAGGGTTAGTGATAATTGCATAATTTTGAGTGGGTACTTATCTTCGTAGAAATGCTATTTAAAGTTGTTTGTTTGATATAGTAGTTGGTGGTGAAGTTTGAGTATCCCCATTTGCTTAAAATGTATGATTTGCCCGATGATAGATAGATTGACATCTTTCTTACGGGCAAGTTGTAACATCCCCATTAAAATTATTTGTTATGTTGATTGAATGGGTAAAATCATAATATGGGGGTGAGTTGTGTAAGGCATGAACTTTTAATATTTTGTTTAAGCTGGTTTAGGGTGAACAATACTTAATGGCACTTCACCTACGAGTCCCCTTTGGTCAAGAGTGCACCAAAATGCGAGGTTGGCGCGATGATGGGTTGGAAACTTGGGCCACTACCCAACACTCGCATTTCACCTACGTATCGTGGTCAAGACCATAAAAATTTCGGTGTAGCATCGGGAGAGCGCCATTCTACGGTTGTGCGCCGGGGTAACGGCTCGAGTTGTGACTCACGGGTCTCCACTGTGTTTTTGTAGTTATGGCGTTGATACTCCCTTTTGTAATTTTGATGTTTGACTTGTTGTTTCCATTCTTAGCTTTTTATTTCTAGCTTAGTTTTGTTGTTTCTTTTACTTTCATCTTATCTAAAAACAAAATTAGTAGAGAGTGTTGCACTCACGTTTCTTTTTCGGCGTCATGAATTCATCTAGGCAAACGGACAGGGAGGCTGTCTCGTCTCGGGTTAAAGCGAGGGAAAGCCAAGCAACCCCAGCCCTAGCCAATACAAGCGGCGATCATCTGTGTTCCTGAATTAAGGCACATTATGATATGCATGAAGAGAGGCCAATCACCAGCTTGCTTTTACTGGTGATATGAAGTGGGAATAATTTCCCAAACATCCTGCACAACTCAACCCCGAGAATAGCACATGTTTTTGTGCCTCTACTTGACTACTACATCAGCCTTGTGCGAGAATTTTATAGGTCTACCAGTGCAATGAGGTAATGAAGCACAAGGAAAGGATTCGATATGTTCCCTTGCCTCCTCGGTCGGGTTCGAGGATTTTGAGGTAGATATTACTCTGGTAGCCATAAATGCATTATTTTGTAAGGATGAGATCGGTCCGGTGATGT
Source organism: Datura stramonium (assembly GCA_018107945.1). Lineage (NCBI taxonomy): Eukaryota > Viridiplantae > Streptophyta > Magnoliopsida > Solanales > Solanaceae > Datura > Datura stramonium. Next base: position 33,136 of record JACEIK010003212.1, read on the forward strand.
GCTATGAGTTTGCAGCACTTTCCAACGCTTAAAGCTATTGGAAATAGCATAGACTTAGGTGTGTTTATATGGATATGAGATGCTTTTACTTTTTTTTAATAGAAAATAGGTGTTGGAGTGAAAATGTACAAAAGATGCAAAAATGCGAGAAAGAGGCCAAGTACAACTCTCGATACGAGCGGTACCTTGATTGTATGAGTAAATTTGAGAATCGTGGTGAAAATCGGAAGGGAATTTGGAATAAGAGGAAGGCAAAATTACGACTCTCGGTACGAGCCATACAAAAAGATGAGTACGGCCCGTAACTTGAGTCATAAAATACATCGGGCGAATTTTACTGAGTTGATGTCTCTTGATATGGGTAGAAATTACGGATCGTAGCATCTACACATGACTTGTAACGAGGAGCCATGGGAAACTTCAATGATTTTAGGGGACATGGAAAATCTCATGTTACGAAAACTTGTTATAGTTGTAGGAGCAAGGTAGGCGTACCCAGAAGACATTTGTAGAAATCTTCAGAAGATGCCAGGATTCTTAGTATCAAACCATGACTTCATTGTACGACTGCGTAGGATCTTTTTACGAGTCATATCAGATGCCAACAATTAGCAAGTGCAGAATCAAGTGATGTACGAGACAAGGCACGACTTGTACAAAATCTATTACGGAGTCGTATGAGGAGTTTTATGAAGTGTCGGCGCAAGATTTGGATATTTCCTTATAAACTTGGGAAAAGGATTTTACTATCTATATAAATACTTTTTAGCTTTCTTTTAGTTCATAAGTCATTAAGGAGGTTCATTGCTCAAGTTTGTAATCAGTTTTTGACAATATTGGAGAGAAATTCTTGAGATCTTAACTTGTATTTTCTCAATTGTACTTGAATTTGTTCATCATCTTTCCTTGCAAAATTCAAAGCAGGTTTTCTTTAAATCATCATTGTAAGTATTCAATTATGTGTTTGTCTATGAAAACTAATCATAATCTTACAATTATGAGAGGCTAAAACCTCCACAACTAGAGTTGTGGGAACTATGGTGGATTAACAAACTAGGGTTACACAAAGTGATTCAAAACAATGTTAAATGCTTGTATTGTATTCTCTTCATCTTTAATGTTTCTTGATTACGCAATGTTAGGACTTGCCAAAATCTTTGCTTGCACGAACCTAAAGAAGTAGAGACTAGGAAAAGAGAATTTATAAGCCTTGATTTTATGATCATTGTATAACTTGGTGCGATCTTGAGATGGCTAATTTTGAAAAAATTGATAACGGTTAAATTAGAAATCCTCATGAGACCTAACCCGGTGATTGAGCATAGTCATTTAATAGGGATAAATCGATCGTTTGGATGAATCCTAGTTATCGGTTCTACAAGTAAGCATTGGGATAGATCACCAGTGTATACCTGGAGTAGTTATGAATGCATGGAGAACACTTACCTAGTTAATTGCATATCGATAAACGCTTAAGCGATTTTCATACATTTTTACAATTGTTTTCTATAAACCCCCCCAATTTGGAGATAACATACCTAAAAGCTTAAATACACGCATTGAGTATTTAGTTCTTACCATATTCACTGTGAGTTCGGCCCCAACCTTTGTTGGTTCTTTAGTGACAACGTCCGCTTCATACTTTGTCGAGGTGTGAGTTTGAGCATTATCATTTAGCAACGGAGTATGCGAAAAATTAACCACCAAGAAAATGCGGTTCCATTGGATAGCTCCATGTCTCCACTAGTCAACCTTATAGGGCCTCCATGGGTAGGAAATCTAAAGGGAATGATTTAAAGTTTGAGCCAAGTTGTGGCTAGAGTTTGTTTGCGATCGGGTGTCCACACCAAAAATGACCAAAGGAATGAACCCGCAAGGCTTCAAAACACTCATTACTTTTTGCATCATGAAACGGGTGCCCATTAACTTTGGGGAAATAGTGGCCACACAAATGAAGTGTAAGGCCAGGAAGTAAGGAACCTCAATGCCATATGTTGTTCTCATCTCTCCGCTATGCCTCATACCCTTATTCCTCGATGAATACCCCAACTATACCAATAGTGTTATCAATGTTGAAACGAGAGAGGGATGCGGATGCTCCCAAGATCAAAGAAAGAGGATGCAAGCATGGGAGACTCCCCGAGAATCCACTTCTCATGGCATAGAGGAGACCCCCGCCGCTCCAGGCATTAACATGCCCCACCCTAATACATTAGAGCATGCATCTGAGAAGCACCATTTAGAGGGCCTTCACCTCCTCCCATATCCTATCGCCCAGCGGAATATAGAAGCTAGACGAGAAGACATAATCTCATGTGAGCCAACACCAGGGTGGCTCAAAATCTCCTTACTCTTATAGTCAAAATAGTGAAGAGGGAGATGAAGAATGTGTTTGATAAGCAACAAGCTATGCTCCTGAGTGGATGTGGTTGAGGAGTTGTCTCTTCTCTCTAAGAAGAGATGTGAGAGTTAAAGAACAAAGCACCAATGGAGGACTAGGATATGAGTATACTTGATGCATCCATGACACCCATCTACGGCCCAGGGTCCCATTGGTGCGAGGGCTTAGGTGGTGATGAGGAGGAAAATTTGGGAATGCGATAATGATGACAACAATGATAGGGCGTGATGATGATGACGAATAACCACTTGAGTTCCTACCATCCTTTTCTCTTCATATATATATATGTGGGGACAATGTAATTTATTTGTTGGTGGTGGTGATGTCTTTCTTTCGTTGGTTGTGTTAGTCGTTTGTTGCTTGTCGGGTTAAATTTATTATGCTTTGGTTGTTGATAGTCCTAATTTTTTTGGCTTAGGTTGAATGCCCTTATCACGCTTTGTTGAATGAAATGTTGTGCTATTGACTTGTTAGGGCCCTTGATGGGTCCATTTTAAATTTAAAAATGTTTATGACCCATGCGAATAATCGACTTTGTTCATAGTAGTTATTAAATAAACTCCAGGGTTTTCTTTATGCCACGTTTCTTTCTCAAGGAGAAATTTCCTTTTCTTTTCTTTTATTGTCGAACCGAGTGGCATATGATAGATTAAGAAGCAACTTTCTTAGGAAGCACTTGAGCTTAGGGTCTTGTTTATTCGGTTATTTGTGATTGCTCTTGAGCGGTATTACCAAAAATTTCTTAAAATTCATTGAGGAAAAAGGGGCATTGAATTTAAAATTTGAGCAATCTTGTGTCATCGATTGCACATTCATTTTGGCTTTTGATTCACATCTATCTTTTCTTAAGTCATGATCTTGACGTGGTTGTAAGCTATGTGAACCCCTTGAAGTGTGATTCCTTGTATGGTGAGAAACTTTTAGCTTAATTCTCATGTATGTATAATTTGTCTAGTACTTTCCAGATGTATGATTCAATTAAAATCCTAGGTAATTGCACTTAGAACATGATTTTAGGCTTTCTTTTGATTTCTATTTTACTCATATATGACCTCCTTGGACATCCATCTTTGCTAGCCAATGTTGAGATTCGAAACCTTTTCCTTGAGAACCACATTGCAAACCAATTACCCTTTTGTAATCCTTCTCTTGGCACCCATCCTCCCTAGTGCTAGCTGTGAGAAGAAATGAAGATTGTCTTTGAAGATACCAAAAGTGTGAGAACAGAAAAGGGAGAAATGAGGCAAAAGCCTAAGTTTGGGGGTGAGCAAAAGAAAATGAAAAAAAAAATTATGTGAGTTTCAATGTGAGGTAACACAAATTATGAAGAAATGAATGAAATGGTTGGTTGGAAAGAACCTCTAAGCGGAGTGGAACAAAGAATAGTTAAAGGTGCTTTCACTTTCTTAGGTGAGGATAAATGTGGAATTCAAAAGATGTTATAAGAGTAGATTTTGCTAAATAAAATATGAAGATGATGAAAAAGAAGAGATAAGGTAAAGTTCGCACATATATCTCAAGTTGTTCTAGAGTAGGTAGATAACAAATGCGGGTATTTTGCCATCATATACGCTTCGGCCTCCCACGTAGCTCCCTCAAATCTTGCAAGTCCACATATATATTCAACCAAGAAATAAGCTACCTTAAAGATAACACATTATCATGTAGACCAATTTGCGATATTAAAGCTCATGAAACCCACAATATAAAACTTAAGCTTTTCACAAACAATGGTTATTTGGGTCTTTATTCTTGGGGAAGAAGGGTGTAGGAGCATGATTTTAGCATTAACTAAACAAGATAGAAGAGAAATACTAAGTTGAGTTGAAGATAGGAACTTCGCAAACCTTGGATAAAAAAATGGAGGAAAGAGGGAAGGAGTTACGGGTTAGTGAGGGATAGGTAGAGAAGATGTTTTGGCTTTTTTTAAAAACTTTTTAATGAAAAGGATTAATGGGATTTTAAATAAAGGTATGGGGCATGAATTTTTGTAATTTTAAGTCTTTGGGTCAACATTGACTCAATTAATATAAAAATTATCGCCCATAGTACCCTTGGCCATATTGCCCCCTCCATAGTCCCACATACTTAGAAAATTATTTTCTTTGGGGACTAGGGATGGCACGACATGCCACCCATAGCGCCAACCTAACGAGATTTTCTTAAGGTTGAATACCTAATGCATGCTAGATATCTCACCCAACACTTAAAGATTTTCAACTTATTTTCCCATCTCCTTTTGCCTCCAATTCTTTGTTCGTCCCACACAAAACATAGAAGAAATGGAAAAGATGTTAGAAAGATGGAGTTGCCTCTCACTAGGCACCATAGTTATAATCGTGACACAACATTTATGGTTGCCTCCATGTAGCGCCTGATTTAATTTCGTGGCATAGGAGTTACTTTCACTCCTTCATCCGAGTAAAATATTGACCAAGCGACAATATGATAAACTCTCCCATGCAATCCCACCTTTGCTCAACTAACTAATTGCACCATACATGCTCTACTGCGCTTAGCCATGAAGTCCTCACAGTGAGGGCATCATTACTACTCTAAACACCTTAAAAAGCGCCTCGACTATCCACCCTCATAGGCATCTTGCTGATTATACTTATATGACAACGTCGGCGGTGGATAGAAATCATCTCCTTAAAATAGAGGGGCTACATTTGCATCTGCTTCACAATCAAGGATTATGAAGTCCACCGGTAGGATCTCTATTCCATCGGGATAGGCAAGAGATTGTAATTACGCAAGATGCAAAAGTCAATTGTGGTAGGGCGTGGTTCACCTGATCCAAAGTTTTGAGCGGGGTGCAAGCATGAGATTAATGCTTTCTAAGTCACACAACACAAAACCTACTTCATTATTTTCAATCACCCTTTGGAAGGGTGAAGCTCCGTGTCCTTCAATTTTTTGGGATTTTTTTAAACGAAGCTGCACTCTTTCATGAGAGAACAGTTCAAACTCCATTAACCTCCTCTTATTCGCCACATTGTTTTGAGTACATAGCATAGTTTTGAACTTCTTGCAAAATCTCCACCAATGGTAAGTTAACTTTTACCTGTTTCAACACATAAAGAAATTTCTTGCAGGTTGAGTCCTTCTTCTTCTTTAACCTTTATGGAAATGGGGACGGTGGTTTGGTTACTCCAACTTTTGGTTGTGAGTTGCTTGACTCAGCAGCGTCACTCTTGGACTTCTAACCTACTCATTATCAACCTTCTTTTCTCACGGGTATCCGCGTCACCCGGCTCTTTACCCTGCCCAAAGTGATTGCGCTCACATTTTCTTAGGAGTTCTTCTTAGTACTCGGATGTGCCCTTTTCGGTCTATTAGTCTTCTGTAGGGCCACTTGCCTCATTTTCCTCTCAAGCTCATGGATGGACTACGCATCTCATTAACCACGATATCTTGAACCATCCTTTGTGGTGTCTCCTAAAGAGAACTTCTTGGATTTCTTTGCCCTTGAGGCCTTGGATAAATGATACAGGGCCTTTGGATGTTCTAATTACCTCCACATAAGGGATTAACTGCAATTTAGTACACCTGGTTATAGGTGTTACCTTGAAATCTCCTTCACGGCCTTGTTGTCCCCTGAAATATACGAGATTCAAGTTAAGTGAACCTTTGAATATACATAAATCTTCTCCACATGCCTCTAGAGATGGTGCAGTGGAGTTACTAAACTCAAGTATTGCTTGATGTGCTACTTCATGTTAGTGTAGTCCTAAGCTTACTAATCATATTCACCCCGGTATTAAAAATCTGCTCTAGTGCTACAACACAATCTACATAGGCATCCCCAGCACCTTTGTTGTTGTAGACCCTCTACTTGAGTTTTGATAATCGACTCCTGTTGACACTAGGTTCAAGAGCCTCTATTTAGTATAGCCATTGGAAAAGATTTGTGCCTGTGTGGTATGTGAGAAAAGATCTTTAACTCAAGCTTCAAACTCTCTATAGAATTGTACCCAATTTTCTCCTTAAGCATGTGGTAAGGAAAATCACTCAAATAGCCCTTGTAGTGTTCCCACGCAGCAGGCAAAGGTTTCACCATCTTTACGCATAATCTAGGAGATCTCTCAACTCCTTGGTTCTCCCTTAATAGAAAAACCTATATGAATTTGTTGGAAGAGGCCTCTCCGTGGTGGTAGAACTTCTTTGGCTCATTTGAAACCACTCTTGACTTCACCAATCGGCGAGAGTAGAAACAATGCCAATTTAACATATTCATCTAACATGTTACATGGTCAAATACTCACTCGGCTCCACGAATATCATCGAAGCTTGTGGGGGTCCTCGTTTGATTTACCTTGATATTGGCAAGTGTTTTGTACGTCGCATGATCCCTTCCTTCAAGTGAAAGTTCTCGGTGATAGCGGAGCTTGATGATCGCTTTAGAAGCATTCTCCAAGTTCGATCTAGAAAAGTTCAACATTGGAACCCTCTCTCACGATTATTGCCTTGTCTTGCTAATTATTCTCCATGATTAACCTTGAAAGGTTCTCTTAATTGGGATCAAAAGAAGCCAAAAGTGATTTTTGACACTTGTACTTAGCATACAACGAGAACACAACTCACGTAAACTTCACTAAAACAAGAAACAAACGTAAAATACAGAATAGCATAATTAAATCCAAATCTACAAGTGATCAAACAATATCCAAGTCCTCCTGCAACGACGTCAAAACTTGATATGCGCCCATGCGTAAGGAAGTGCACGTGGTCTTCGCCAATATAGGACTTGAAGTCCGTGTGATCCCTCAAAGACTTGTCAATTCAATCATTTAAAGTTACTTCTTTATTTATTATTCTATTAAATAGTTGAAATGGGGAATGGTTAAAGATAATTAAAGTACTAAAAACTTTAAATATATAATTACGTAAAATTGTTGAAAACTTGGTTTTACTTCAAAATGATGATGAAAATCTAGGAAAATGACACTTTTGCTTCATGTTGAGTTTTCAAGACATGATTATGCTATAACGATTCTTCCTATTGTTGTTAGTTGCAAATTACTATCCTATTCCTGGCCACTCCCTTAAGCATCGAATATCTCATGAACTCTAACGCCTATATCCTGTGATCAGGAGAAACATGGCTTGACAGATTATGCCTAGTGTATTTAAGGCGGAATAGTATTGACGCGTATATTCCTATCCTCAATAAAAACTTCTACCTCCCTCTACTTTGATAGGTTCCAAGGGTCTTTGAATTCCTATTCTATATTTACCTTTAACACTTTTGGTTCGCTTTCGGAGTTATTCAGCCAATAGGTTTACACTCCTGAAGTTGATCGAGACTAGTAGCAATTAAAACAACTAAATATAAACAATCATTAATGAAGAATCGAGACTAGCATAAATCGAGTCTTTAAGCTTCAACCATCTACGATGGCAAAACCCTAGAGAGAGTATGAGTGTAGTCACTAATAGACAAGTGGAAAAACAAACACTTAAATAATATTCAAAATTAAAATAAAAGAAAGAAAAGAAGAAACTGGTAGAAACTTATCTCTCTCCTTCCAAATTTGTACAACCCTCCACAAATGAAATACGTAAATGTAAAAGTGAACGAATTGCTAAAAATGACCTAGAGCTATATTTATAGTTTTAGCCTTCAAATGTCGCGTCGCCCTCAAGTACTTGACTTTCAAATCGATGGAGTCTTGTCTAGAATGAGCTGCTGCGCCTCCCCTTTATAGCTCTATGTTGGGCTCAAGTTTCCTCTAAAGTTTAGCTCCTAATACCCAACCCCATCCATAGCATCAACGAGTTATCCAAATTTCAACATTGCTTGATTGTTCGGGCTCCGCTCCTCATAGCCCTCGAGTTTAGTCAAATTTTTTGCTCTAGAACCTCTACGCTTGAGACCTATACATAGCACTAAACTTTTGGGAAATTTCTCTGAATTGAATTCTGCAGGGTCCCGACTCTCATCTGCAAGAGTGTGGAATGAAACATCTTTTTGAAGTTCGGGACACGGCACCGATTCAGCCATAGCCCCAACTTTGGTGCATATTTCTTAAAGTTTGGATTCTAGCATCCGTCGATTTTCATAGCCCCAGGTCCTTCTTCTAACACTCCCAAATATTCACACCTTGAGCTAATTTAGGTTCTTTTTCCTTGGTTTCCTGCTCAAAAGAACTAAAAACATTTGTTAGCTTACAAAACTCAGACACACATGAATTTACATAAGGATTATAAACTCAAAACAAGGTAAAGGATGGTAAAAACAAGGCAAATGGGCATAGAAATATGCCTAACATCAAAGCTATAGAGCAAATGGGTGAAGATGTATTGTTGAAAAAGTCTCCGATTCTTTGAAAAGGAAATCATTTCAAATAAAGGGAAGGAGAAGGAGGTGCCTCGGATTTTCAGAATTGCATTCTATGACCTTCTCCACCTTTCCCTCGGCGAATGATGAAGAAAGTAGATGTTGGAAATTCCGCAAGTTCATATATATGGTGAAGCAACTTTAGGTAAATATCTCTCTGTTGAGGCACGTAAATAGATGCTTGGCTATGTACAAAACTTATGAAGGACTTGGCTACGAGGAAAGGTCCATAAGCTTCAAGCCAATAGAAAATTTGCGCCAACGTAGTGTAATCTCTTCCACAGACTCTAGTATAAAGGGGAGAGGACCCAGGTATCTTCATAATTCTATGTATTATCGGAGTGATACAACTTTGCAAGAGCAGCGTGCGATTTGGAAGCTAGAATGAACTTGATGCCGCTGACCATATTTAAAGTTGAGCTTGGGAGTCCCATATCGACATCAATGCGGCTACTTGTGAGTGGATCACACTTTAAAGAAGCATGTGGGTGTATTACATAATGTACTAGTAAAGGTCGAAGCATTTATATTTTCATAGGTTTGTGATCTTAAAACTGCGAGGTGGATTTTGAGGTTCCTATCATTTAAACGGCCATTTCTTGCCATCGGCCAAGCACTTGTTGACAAGGAGCAGGACAACTAAAATTCTAGTTAAATAATAGAGTGAGTCGCCTTTAATGTATTCTAGTCGATGTAGCAACAAATTATATGCGGGTGGTTTCAGTGATTGATATTGTGGGGAAATTTGAGCCTCAAATGATGTCAATTAGCAGAGGGCGGTGTGAATGCTTTCGGCAATGTTATGAAACGGTGATGTAGAAGATATGGAAGAGTATAAAAGAAATTGTAAATGTGCTTCTTGATGGAATTTGCCCTTATTCTCCAAAAAAGATTGATTTGTATTTGGAGAAGTAGTGTTGCCACACCTCCAAGCCTTCTGATGAAACACTTCCATTTAGACTCAAGGTGATCCCATCCATCTTCATATGTATTCTCGGGAAGATAGAAACATTTTTAGTGTATTGTAGTAGTCAACTAACGGAATGACAAGTGGAGGCTTTGGTCTCTGTTAGAAGAGGTAAAAGAGGGTTGTTGGATGGTTCATCATAGATATTATTGGGATTCCACTAGGTATTTTTACACATAAGATCTAGCTTAAACAGGACTATATCCAGGAGCATAGAGCATTAGCGCGGAGTTAGATCACTTATGCAAGAGGTGGTCAAGAAGGGATTATCAAGTGGTTGGATGGGGGCATGGGTTACCGTATTACGGAGCTGACAAATGGGTAAGCCCTATCGATATCTTTGAGAAAGGGTGGAATCATGATGGTTCCAAATACTAATAATGAGCTCATTCCATTAAGCCAGTCATAGAGTGGAGAGTATACATGGACTGCGAGGCGATTCGTGAATGTAGAGGATCACTTCCCCATGCCATTCCATGGATCGGATGCTAGAGTTACTTGTAGGTTGAGGGTGTTATAATTTTCTTGATGTTTACTTGGGATACGATCATATTTTTATATCTCTGAAATACCAGAGAAAACCACCTTTACCGCCCTTATAGGATGTTTGCCTTCAAGAGCATGCTATTCAGGTTACGTAAGGCCCTTTCACTTTCTATAAGCGCATGGTATCTATATTATCAAAATGTGGTTGAGGACATCATAGAGGGTCTTATAGGATGATTTCTCGGTGGTTGGTGACTCCATCGATGCTTGCTTGACCCATTTGAGCAAGGTGTTGCGGTGCAGAGAGACCAACTTGGCACTTAATTAGGAAAAGTGACATTTCGTGGTTAAATAAGGTATTGTACTTATTCATAGGATTCCACGCGAGGGCATACGGGTGGACAAGGAGAGAGATTGATGTGATAGCTAGCTTGCTCCCTCAATTTCCGGTAAAGTGCATTCAATGTTTTCTAGGTCATGCGAGTTCTATCAAGGTACATCAAGGAATTCTTAAAGATTGCACACCCTTTGTGCAAGTTAAAAGAAGTGAAATTTTTTTGATGATGCATTCTTGAATACCTTTGGATGCCTAAGGAGATATTGACTATTTCTCTATTATATTCACCTTGTTGGCCCTTACCATTTGAGGTAATGTTTGATGCTAGTGGAATGTCTAGGGGATGTCTTGGGACATCATGGAAAGATATTTCATTCGATCTATTATGCCAGCAAGTACTAAATGCAGCCCAAACAAATTACCATGAGGGAACAAGAATTGTTGGCTATTGTATTAGCATTTGGCAGTTTTGAGCTTATTTTCTTGGAACTACGGTGATTATTTATACGGACCAAATGGCTCTTTGGTATTTTGATGGAAAAGAAAGATGCCAACCATAGTTGATTAGATGGTTACTTCTACGTAGGAGCTTTAGTTCGGGTTAAGAACCGAGAATGGAGTCGAGATTCAAGTGGCTAATCACTTCTCTATTACGGAGGCGAATGCATTCTTGAAGATAAGCTGAATCTTGATGATACCTTTCGACGAGCAGTGTTGGCGAATACTTGGGATCTCATTCCATGGTTAAATCGGCTTCACCAATTATTTGGTGTGTAATATGGTACCTACATATTTTTAGACACCGAGTGGAAGAAGCTTTCATGTCGAGATGTGTGAAAGTTTTGAATGAACCATACTTGTTCCATATATGTCTTTCTTTGAGGGTGATTCTGAGATGTGTGCCTGAGATAAAAAATGTTAAGCATATTTGAGGTATGTCACTTATCCCTTCTTGGGGTCATTACGGTGGTACCCATACAACCCAAAATTGTGCAATGTGTGTATTATTGGCAAACTATTCATCAGGATGATCATGATTATGCAAAAGCATGTGATGCACATGCCAAGGCAGGAGATATCTCAAAGGCATGAACTCCGTCTCACTCCTATTGTTGTGGTTGAGATATTCGATGTATGGGGCATTGACTTCCTTGAGTCCATCTATGAGATTGAATAGGATGAGGTACACACTTGTAGTTTTTGACTATGTTTCAAATGGGTGGAGGTGGTTGTGCTTCCTAATAATAAAGACAGAGTGTCCCAATGTTCTTGAAGTAGAACATTTTCTCTCGATTTGGAACTCGGTGCAATCATTAGTGGCGGGGTTCTCACTCTTTGCAAGCGACTTCTTTCATATCTTTTTGAAAAATATGAGGTGAAGTCTGGGGAGTGGCAACATCTTATCATGTTATCTAGCGGACAAGTTGAGGTCTCCAAATGGAGGAATAAGACCATCCTAGTGAAGACTATAAATTCTAATATAATGGATTGGTCTAAGAAAATGGATGATGCTTTATGGGCATATCAGGGCGACTTTAAAGACGCCCATAGGTACATCCCTTATGAGGTTGTTTAGGTGAAATCATGTCATTTGCCCATGAAGCTTGAGGATAAGGTCATGTGGGTGCTCAAAAGATTGAATCTAGAGAGAAGTGAGGCCTGTAAGTTGAGGTTGGATCATTAAATGAGTTAGATGAATTTAAACTCGGGGGCATATGAAGCTGAGTCATTTACCCAAGGAAAGGATAAAGATGTACCACAACAAAAAGATTGAGATGTAGGACTTTAATGAGTTACTGGTCTATTGTTTAACTCAAGCCTCCACTTTATGCAGGCAAGTTAAAGTGTAGATGGATGGGACTATAGAGTGGTGCGGGTGTTCCCTTATGGAGCCATTGAATTGGAAAATCAAGATGGTAAGGGTTCAAAGTGAGCGGCCAAAGTGTGAAGAATTACATGGGACCATCGATGAGGTAAAGGTAATTGAGTAGGTGTATCTTGATGATTTTGAGAGTTAAGATCATGTGCGTGTCGCGATGTTAAATCGGGTGTTGCATGGGAGGAAACCGATGGGTAGTTGGGTGAAGTATGAGTAACCCTAACTACCTCGAGTTAGATCTTTAAATGACGTTAATCGAGGCAGCTTAATGGAGGCGCTACCCAAGTGTTTTTATTTTATATTTTTCTTCTTAGATTTGCGAGAACTCATGTGTGTTGAAGTGTGTAGGCCCATGCTTGGGGCAGAATTGAAAATAGAGTTAGAATCAGACTATAACTCCACCCATGGTATGAATAGTACAATGATGTTATGACTCATAGTCCGTCGCGAGAATGGAGCGCCAAAAATTTGTAGAAGTTCAGATTATGGTTGGTCACCATGACATGCCTTCATTGTATGAGTCATGAGTACTGCTGTCATGATGAACACCTGCGAATGTGGAGTGTTGCGAAGTTGATGAGCCCGCAGAAGTATACGGGTTGTACAGAAAGTAATATATTGGCCCTTTTTAAGGCAGGAATGTCGAGACCTACGGGGCGGACTCGGTAAAACCTTCTGGTATTTATTTCTTGTAACTCTAAAAATGAAGACAACGGTGTAAGGAAAGTTTTTATATTTTTGTAAACTATTTTTATACTAAAAAGTAGAATAATTATACCGGTGAATCGAACTATGAATGTGAGCATGCTGAGGCTAAAGCAGAACATGTAAAGAGGTAATCATCGTCTGTGGTTTTATCTTTTCTCACGTTGCTAGTGAACTTATGCCTATGGATTAAAACTCTAAGTATAACAACTTAAGAATCATGAACCTTCCACTACATTTACGTGATAAGAAGAAATTCATGTTCTAGCCATACAAGCGATTCCACACTTGACTAATCGACTTTCGGTATATTTCTATCCACGAGTAAATCAATTCTCAATTTTCCCAAACTAAGAAAAGATTATATCTGATAATTCCCTGCAACTTAGGTTCTTGCCCTCTCGGGTGAAACCGGACTTTTTAGTTTACATTAACATTGGCGAGATATTAATGCAGTAAAACGAATTAAATAGAACAACCATAGAAGAAAAGATGAAACAGCAAACCAATCAACAATTACATTCCAAATACAATGGTTCATAACCTCAATAGAAAAGGGAATTAGCCACTCATTTGTTGATTGAACATCGTTAAATGAGTGTAAATCATGCAAACAATTGAAACAAAGAAGAAAGGGATAGAGAAAACCCTAAGAATTTTCATCCTCTCAACTGCCTGTAACCCACGTTCTTGCTCCACCAGAGTCGGAATAATTAAAAATGAACCTAAGTGTTCTATTTATGTTGGGGAGAAATTTTTCCGGGAATAACAAAGCAACGTGTCACGGAGTGCATCGCGGCAGAACCTTGCCTCCGTGACACGGTGCTTGAGCTCTGGAATTTAGCGCCCGGGTAATTGCTCCCAACGTGGCACGGCATGGGCAGTGGAGCATGCCCAGTGTGCCACGGTGCAAACGTGCACTGCTGGAGATATCGAGATCCCGAGTGAATTCCAACGTGCCACGGCTCAATCGCGGACCCTCTCTGAAAAATCTTGAAATTATATCTCCGGACGAGAATGCATCCGCGATAAGCGGCGTGTCACCGCTCCATCGCGGAGCCCTTAATTTCTTGCTTCCCTTGGCTAATTCCTTGCTCGCTCGAGTCCATTTCGATTCCTCCCAACATGCATCTTAGCTCCATAAAAGTACGTTTTCCTGCAAATAAGATAATCATATTGGTTAGTATAATTCACACTTCCCTACAATTTACATGAAAATATACAAACATTGTTGGATAAACAAGGCAAAAGCGTGCATTTGGTATCACTTGGGCATATAAATATGCGGATCACCTACTCCACACTTAAAATCTTGTTCCTCCTCAAAGACGTACTCTATACCTCATGAAAATTGACATCCACGTCATGGCTACTTTGGCTCGACAATCAGAGGCTACGGTTATACTAGATTATTTCATAACAAATCATCAAGAAAACATGCATAGTATCATCATTACAATGACATTTAACAAATCAAGACCCCCTAGACTCAGAATCGGCTCTCGATATTGGCAAACTCATGCAAATTAGGCTGAGCCAAGATATCAGGCAATTTCCATTCTTCGTCAAGCATAGCCCTCACATCACAGAGAATTTCCCCTTTCTAATCACATGAACTCTGAAGCATTTCATGCGGGGGCATGTACACAATTCATCTCTCCCAAAGAATTCACATGCATCGGCATGACCCATAGGCTTGCCTCTAGTGTATTCTCCACTAATATAAGGACTCGTGATATAAGATCACGTAGGACTTAACGGGTTATGTGTCGGCTACGGAACTAGTATATCTTGGGCTAACCAATAATAGCAACTAGCATTCTTAAGCGCTTTTCAATACATCCCATCACATTACGGACATATTTTCTTCCTTCCTCCTCCCCTTCTTGAAGTCTTTCATTATTTTGTAAGCCCACTTCTTTAAGCACACCAAACTAAACAACAAAAAATAATGTTAGCACTTTATTTTCTTTCGTCGGCAAGTGCACCTTTGACTCTTTTTCTTTCTTTTCATCACTTCACTTTTTCCTCTCTTTATTTTCTTTTCATCATTTCACTCCTTTTACCTTTGTAGAGAAAAATATATTTTCTTGAGCACTTAAGAGCTTCGGATTGAGTTTCACGGTCAATGAAAGAGGTTAGCAGTTTACGCCTTTTCGACAAAAGAAAAAATATAGTCTAAAGTCTCAATGGGCTAAGCCCAGGATTTGAAATTCCAGGTGGGTATGAAAAGGAAAAGAAAAAACTTGAGTTAAACAAAGAAACGCCTACATCTTTTCCTACACTACACTTCCTTCATTTCGTTTCGTACACACAACGAACAGGATTCTAGACACTTCACAATAGCATGGAATAGCAGAGACCTCACTATACACTCATTGCACATGCTCAACTCGAAGACATATTCACGAGACTCTTTAATCGAAGCTAATTACAAGAATTCAAAATTAAGCCTAAATCACCTTAGAATCGACTTCTATGGCCTAAGTGTCTCACATATGTACAAAAATGCATGCTTTCAAACGAATCATCTTTGCTGATATAAACATTATGTACAATACGCAACCGAGGATTTCGTAGCCATAGGTAACAACAGCCATGGGGATACAACCAACAAACCAAAAATTAAAATAAACTACTCCTATGTGCATTTCCCTTAAGACGGTGTCATCCATCCCATCATGAGAGCGGTCACTACTTTCGACTTCGGTTCAATGGGACTCTTCGGCAAAGAGGCAGAAACGACTCAAATTATGACTAAAAATAGTGAAATTTTTTTTTTTTTTAAAAATATCGATCATTTTCGCAAAACTATTTACTATCGATCATTTCGACAACAACTATTTACACACTGGCTAACAACATTCGACGGCACACTTGACTTCACAAAAAATATTTACAATACAAAACAAACACACAAAAACAAGTCCATGATATTTTCCCAACACGGCAACAAAACGTACGTTATATACAAATAACACAAAAATCGGCACCACCTAACTACTCCCCACCCCACACTTAAAATCGAACCTTTGTCCCGGTGTTCATACATTCACAAACCGAAAGGTGGGTGGTGAAACTCACACGATCAATCAAAGTATTCCACTTCTTCGCCAGTGCTTTGCTTGCCTCGTCTCCCATGCGAATCTCCCCCATCGTCCTCCTCAGAGCTCAACGTCGGACTCACCATGACGTGTCTCCTCATCGGTGGGGACATCATTATCCACGGGCTCCACAAAGGCTGGGCCCACCCGACATAGTGCCACAGCATTTTTGCCAAGGGGTAATCTAAGTCATTTTTGCCACGATTCATCCTCAGTTAGGTCTCCCACCTATGCGTGTTAGACATCTGCATCCAGAACATACGGGCCATATGCGATCATCCAGAGCATGTCGCTCGGCTAGTGTGAAGCGCGTGTAGTGGTGTCGGAATTGCCTTAGTCTTGTGACATCATGGCACGCCTCTCCATCGTGGGATGTAATCTAGGGCCTCTTCCTCTACCTCCGGGCCCTCGGGGAACGTGGTCGGCAACCCGCCAAGCCGTGCATGCCCTTGATGCGAACGGGCTCTGTTCATGGCGGATATGATCACTTTGCCCCTACATTTATCTCGGCCTTTCATGAGGCATACCGGCTCATCTGCGATCCGTCCCATCATCATATGCGCCGGGAGCCAACGAGGCAAACAATTTTCAGCCGGATCCTGGCTTCCCTGTTCATCGCTGAGTAGAGCGGTCGATGGCCCAGCCACTGCTCCTTATGCACTCCCGGCGTGCATCGGAGGGCTCCCACACAATGTGCGTACGATATCGCATAGGTGGGTATTCGAGCTGGAATTATGTGGGCATCGTGTTACTGCGCTAGTATGGCATTAAGGTGGTGAGGCTCAAGTGTGACAATGGCCCCTTATCTTGATGGTGTGACTACGGTATCCGGGTTCCAATTTGCATAGAACTCCGAATCAAGTGCAAATTGCACTCCATGGAGCTAGTCAAAAATGAAGCCACGGCTTCGGCCGGTGTCAATCCAGGTGTACCATGCGGGGGAACTCCTGTGCCAATGGGTCCCTTGCAATATGCTCTCGGGGGAAGTATTTGTTCTCCTTGTGCTTCGTGTACCACTTCTTCCCTTCCTCTTGTCACCCATATGGTTCCATATTGGCGGCGGTGGCCGCGTGGAACCCAGCCCCAGTGTGGCAGGGGCTGCTATTCCCGGTCTTAGTCTCTTTCTTCGGCGCTGATGTAGATGCCCTTACAGGATGCTCACCTTGCCATTGTTCTGTCAAAAGCGAGGCAGTCCCGGTCAATCGAGTCACTTTTAAAATTAGCTTGACTAAGGTTATGTTAGGCTCGACTACCCCCACACTTAGTCTTCAGCCACAATTTCAATATTACGGCAAGAACATATTTATTTCTAATTTACAAAAACAAGAAAAACTAAAACAACTAAACACACAAACAATATTTCCTTGTGCATTCACCATCTGACGGTATAACGCAAGCTGTACTACTCGGACCCATACTGACTAATTCCACAATATTACCGTCGCTCACAATTTTGTACCTCGCTTCTTGTCAATGAAAGAAAAAAAGAAAAACAACAACTATTTAACTATACAAAGCTATGCCATCCTTCTAGTTTCTTGTATACTACAATTCCACTCCCTAATCCCAGTGAGTTTTTCGCATATTATATAGATGATACACAACCAACTCATTTCACCCAACATACTCAACCCAACAAGAAGTTGCAATCAACTAGTTTTCTCCATACTGCATGTTCAACGTCGAAGCCACACAGCTATAATTTTTGAAAATTCGATAAGCTCATGTTTTATCGGTTCATACAATCACAATGACATTTGAACATCAATTAACAATAACTTACATGAATATAAGCTCAATTTCTTCATAGAGATTGCATCTACTCAATTCTCATGCTATAAATTGAAAAAATTCGACCAAAGTGAGATAGAAGTGATGAACGTACCTTAAATTCGATGAACGGAAAAGAAACTTGATGAAATTTTTGTACCTTAGTCGGGCGCACGTTGAGGAGAGGGAATTTTGGGAGGGTTGTCGCGAAGAGTGAAAAATGAGAAAATGAGGGGAATTGGGGTTAAAAGTGGGATTTTCGCGCGGGTGCACGGCGCGAATAACACTTCAACGTGTCACGGAGGGTAGCAGCGGAGCATCACCTCGGGTGACAAGGCCATCGTGCGAGCATTAAAGGAATTTGTAAAATTCCAGTTTTGCCTTCAACGTGTCACGGAGAATGCTTGCAGGCCCTCCTCGTTACGGAGCCATCGTGGCATCACTATTTTGCCACTTTAAAATTTTCTTACCTCATTTTTTCTCCTTTGCACTCTTTTGCATTTCTTCTCAGATCAACTTTGAAATATATCTTACAACAAAGAAATCGGTTAGAATTCCAAGGTTTGGCAAAGAGAACGCAATGTTTTATTTTTATATTTACACACCTATACATACATATATATATATATATAATTTTTTTAACAAAAACAAAATTTTTTTATTTTTTATGTACAATTATAAAAACAACAATTCACGGGTTGCCTCAGGTGCGGCGCCTGATTTCGTCTTAGCTCGACATCGTTTAAGCTCATTCCGCCCCTAGGGCGACGGACGTTTCTCACGAACACGTCACCTCACCCCACCTGTCAAGCTTACCCTTGTCGGGGTTTTCCTGTGCTCTCGAGACTCAAAGCCTGAGCAACATCCGGCTTGCTCGAGCGTGACGAGAGTTCCTCGTATCTGGCGGGAATTTGGTGGCCTTGTACACATCGAGAACACCTCCACCTTGTCATGTGCTCACTTAGTTAGCTGCCATGCAGCTACATCTGTCAAACGCTTTCCGGTCACGAAGGCGTCCAAATAAATGGGACTTCGGTACGGCTAAAAGTCCGGCCTGACAAATCTCACAGGGAAGATTAGGGGGGCTGAGCTTGCACCAGCACGTCCTCCGGCCACCATACAGTGTACCAAGGAAACGTCCGCGAGTGCAAGATCACTTGTTGTAGGTCTAGGACTCCACTAGCCCCAACTTCTTGAATCTAGAGTTTGGCATCAAATTAATGCTCGCTCCCAAATAACATGTCAAGCGAGCTCGGATACTTTGCCGGGTGTTATTTGAATTATGAAGCTCCCGGGGTCTTTGAGCTTTGTAGGCAATCGGTTTTGTATCGGGAAGTGCACTCCTCCTTAAGAGCCACCGTGGCATATTCGGTAAACTTTGCTTTTGTTGTACGATGTCGCTATGTACTTTGGCATTACT
Organism: Datura stramonium; assembly: GCA_018107945.1. Taxonomy (NCBI): domain Eukaryota; kingdom Viridiplantae; phylum Streptophyta; class Magnoliopsida; order Solanales; family Solanaceae; genus Datura; species Datura stramonium. The sequence continues at coordinate 52,548 of JACEIK010003212.1, forward strand.
TAGGCCTCCACTGCAAAAAACATCAACAAGAGAGTAAGTTAATGCGTACTGTTTAAGCCTCCATGAACTTTTTTTAGGCTCACGCCTCCTCCTTGTGTTTCTTTAATCCGTTGAGGAACGGGGGGTGGAGGGTCTTTTACGGTTCGGCATCCTTGTTCTTCCCCCTCTCATCATTTGCTCCCTCTCCTTTAACTGCTCCCATTTGTTGAGGTGGTCTTTACGGTTCCACCTCCTTCAGCGCAAACCACTCCTGCGTAGTCCTTTGCATTTATACACAGCAGGGTTGGGGTCCGTGTCACAGGAAGTCCTCCTCTAGGCACAGTGTTACGGGCTCGACAAAGCGCCCAAGCGATACTCCGGCGCCTTGGTAGCTAAGCGATTATTCTTGACCTCGGCTGCCAATTTAACATAGTCGGCTGCGGTGGAGGCTTGGTTTGGCTATCAATGTCTTAGACATCTCCTCAACGGCCCGGGTGATGGTGGTGGAGGAGGGGCATTGTTGTTCCTATCTTGTGATTGATAATTCTGTGGCCCTCCTTGATTCCTGTACGCCACGACTACCTAATCACGATGGTTGTTGCTACCCCAAGAGAAGTGGGTGATTTGTCGGTTAAATTGTAGTTTTTCCCATCTTGTTGGTGATTGTTCCTTTGTGTATTAAGACAAAGTTCAACGAGTCGGTTGCTCCACAAACACTCAGTGAGTGTTCATTATACTTACACTTCACACCGTCTCTTTGCTTGCATTCTGGGGGCTTGAGATCGACTCAAGCTCATGTTGCCGCAGTGGGTGTTTAGTTGATTACGCAAGGCGACTATCGTGCAGCGATAGGCAGCAAGCCCATCCACTTCCAAGGCTCAGTTTTGCTTTCCTTGCTCCTCCCCCTGCAGAGTCCACGTTTCCACTCCGGATTTCCTGCGAAATACGATTAAGCAAATATAAAGCTCCTCATAAGTCTTTTCTAATGCTTGTCCCCGGTGCCCGAATCGACAAGATTTTTTGTGTAGGTTCCAAACTCAATAAAAGTGTGCACCGGCACATCATTGGATTGATTGTGATGAGGGCAGTCCACTTGGCTTGGCGATTTGAATCTCTCCCGAAGTTTGTCGAGATTCTCTCCTTCTCTTTGTTTGAAACTTAATTTGACTTCTAAGTCTTCTTCATTTCTTAGGAAGGAAAGAGCGGGATCAGAACTTCTTTGCAAGATCATCCCAAGTGGTTATAGAGTTCGGTGGCCCGGCTTTCAACCACCTTTCGGCTTCTCCCAAAAGTGAAAATGGGAGCTTGATGTAAACTGACATAATGTTGACACTCAGTGAGGATGTAAGTGTCACTTATCTCAAAAAATTTTGAAGATGTTGTTGTGGATCCTCGTGAGACACGAGAAGCTGCCCGCTTGTGTGCGCTTAATTGCACCATGATACATTTAAGCTCGAACCTCCCTCTGGCTCGGGTTTGCGAATCTTAGATGTGACATTACTAGCATGTGGGATTGCCACATCATGTGGCTTAAGCCTAGATGCAATTTCCTCGGGCACTAATCATCTGCCATACAGTGAATGGATGTGGTTGCTCCATGATTGTTTGTGGCAGCTGCGGTTTTCTTTCTAAAGCTTATATAAGTTGGCGATGGAATTGTCTTTTCCCGGCTCTAAGGATGGATCCACCAAATCTTTGTCTCTTGCAGTGTTCAACAGAATACATTATACGCAAAATATAGGCTAAGACCAAGTTGTCAACACTAAAATAAAGAAGTAGCAAACTAACACTTTTAAGAAAAATTAAAATTTCACCAATTGCCGAGTCCCCGGCAACGCAGAGCAGTGAGCCGCAGTGTGGGTTATAAAGTAATATAGTGGCCCTTGCCCAGAACCGGAGATGTCGAACCTACGAGATTTGGACTACGAGGGGTAAAACCTTCTCGAGAGTGTTAATTTGCGTAACTCTAAAAGAGACGAACAACGGTGTAAAGAAAAGTTTTATATTTGCAAACTATTTTTATACTAAAGTAGAATAATTATACCGGTGAATACGAACTATGAATGTGAGCATCTTTAGGCTAAAACTAACATGTGAAGAAATTAATCATCGATCACGTGGTTTATGTTTTCTCCGGTTGCTACCTATGGATTAAAACTCTAAGTATTTAACCCAACTTAAGTCATGAAGCCTTCCACCTACATTTACGTGATAGGAAGAAATTCATGTTCTAGCCATACAAAAACCCAGATTCCACACTTGACTAATACGACTTTCGGTATATTTCTATCACGAAGGTAAATCAATTCTCAATTTTCCCAAACAAAGAACAGATCATATCCTATTAATTCACAAGCTTTCCGGTTCTTGCCCTCTCGGGTGGCTTAGGACTTTTGGTTACATTAACATTGGCGGATATTAATGCGAGTAAGAACAAGAATTAAATAGAACAACCATAGAAGAAAGATGAAACAACCAAATAATCAACAATTACATTTCAATACAATGGTTCATAACCTCGGCAAGAAAGGGAATTAGCCACTCATTTGTGGATTGAACATCGTTAAATGAGTGTAAATCATGCAAACAATTGAAAGAAAGAAGAAATGGATAGAAAACCCTAGGAGTACCGTCCTCTCAGCTACTTTGTAACCGCGTTCTTGCCCATGAGTCGGAATAATTAAAAATGAACCTAAGTGTTCTATTTATGGGAGAATTTTCCAGGAATAACAAGCAACGTGTCTTGGGTATCGCGAGCTCTTGCCTCAGTGACCTGGTGCAAGCCTTGAGCTCTCACGGAATTTAGCCGCCCAGTGAGTGCTCCCAGTGTGGCCGCGGCATGCAACGCGGAGCATGCCCGAAACGCCACCAGTGCAAGCAGCACTTTGCCCAGGAATGTCAAGATCGAAGTGAATTCCAATGCCACGGCTCAATGTGGACCTTCTCTGGAAATTCTTGAAATTATATCTCCGGACGAATGCATTCGTGATGGCGGCGTGTCACGGCTTTCCATGCAAGGAGCCGCCAATTTATTGCTTCCCTTGGCCAATTCCTTGCTCGCTCCGAGTCCATTTTGATTCCTCCCAACATGCATCTTAGCTCGATAAAAAGTACGTTTTCCTACAAAACAAGACTAATCATGTTGGTTAGTATAAATTCACACTTTCCTAAAATTTACATGAGAATATACAAACATTGTTGGATAAACAAGGCAAAAACGATGCATTTGAGTATCACTTGGGCATATAAATATACCCCCGGATCGAGAAAGTGACGACCTATGAACCACGATATGAATCGTGGTATCATACCATGAACCATATTGCTAGTCCATTGGTTTCTAGATAAGTAACAAATTCCTTTTTCACATTTTGAGGGACAAGTCATGGGTTCATATCACGACTCGTGGTATCGCGTCTTGGTGAGGTTTCCGTCAAATTGACCCATTGACCGATTTGACCCAAATTAATATAAATCTTCCTAGCTATTTTAACTTTAATTCTTTAGTCTATCCACACAAATCAACTTCAATATACAATACGCTCATAATAAACCACTCCAAACATCTATTAGCACGAAATTACAAGTGAATTCAAGCATAAAGGTAGATTCTCTATCTTAACACTAGACAACGAAGCAACTATGCGTAGAATTTCAAGTAAGTAGAAAAATTTCATTGCGTCTTCTTGCTAATGGTGGCTGATTAATGTTGTGATACTCCAATGATTAATTCAAATGTGGAGGAACATGATTATCAGTACATCTTTGTTGATGTAAACAAGAAAATAGATTGAGATTTCTCAGCAAGCGTTTGTGCATATGGTATTAATGGAGGGAGACGGTGACCCAAAATTAGAGTGGGTAGTTGAGTTGTATTGTACATGAATTAATGGGGTGGTAAGTGCGATAATTCCTCAAAAAACTTGTTTAAGATTTTTTGCTTCACACAGTGGGTGAGGACGGGCTTCATGAGCCACCCATGACTTATGGTATCTTTCATGACTCATAGGATGGTCGATTGGGACTTTCCAAAAACGATAAAATGATGATTATGCAGGCATGGTACAAATCATGGTATCTCACACGAGTCATAAAAAGTAATCATCTTTTGAATAAACGGGGAAAGGTTCATTTGCAGAAAAGTGGCTACGACCCATATCATGACAGTGTTACCTCATTTTAGTCGTCATAGGGATTTTACTAAACATCGGGCATGCGACACGATCTTATGACATCGTACCACCATAGTATAAGTCGTAAAGTTGTCGTAGTGTAGCTTTCCACAAGATTAACTATTTCTTACACAGCAGAACCTTTGCTAATCCTTAGGTCTATAGGTACAATGCGCTAAAGTAAAAAGTAAGAAAGAAACAATACGAGAAGATGGTCAAGGAGATAAAAACCAAGAGCCCTAAGACATGAGTCTTCGAATCTAAGAAGGAGCGGAAACATGTCACAGTGGTTCGGTGGAGAGTTAAAATATTAACACTAATGAAAATGATGAGGCACGAACCAGCAGAGCACAGAAAACGATGGCTCCAAACGGTATTTACATATTGGCCTTGATAACGCAACACTTCTCTCCGATTAAGGAGATGGCGTAATCGTTGTAAAAAAACAAAATAGGCGATGGGTGTCAGGTCGAATCCCAAGAAATTGAGATGGATAAATCAAAGTTATAAAATAACTCAAACTAGATACATCGTTGTTAGCATGTAAAAGTAAAAATGAGGGGAAAAAGGGAAGCAATCTAATTTGAATTGAAGAAACTAGATTGAGCAAATGGTGTGCAAGTAATGGGAAAGGGCTATGGATGTGAAATAGATGAAGTATTAACTAGATTGGGATTAATTCAATTGCCTTAACTTCAATTGCTATCATGGATTACATGGATGAAAATACATCTATCTTATTTTTCGGCCACACGGATACTTTTGTCTTGGGTTTCTCAAACCCTAAAGTCACAATAAAATTAGCCACTCAAAGATTAGGAAAGTCAAGCTATCTCTAGCCTTAACCCTTTAATGGAGTGGGATGTGGGTTTGGACTATATCTATCTCAACTAGCCATCTCCAAATAGTCCTATTTTTCCTCACCCAAATCTCACTTATCTTTCTCAACTCAAGCAGATAAATGCAACTAAACTAGTGTTTACAACCGCTAATTATTTAATTCATATTGGAGAAAATAATATATCCATAGCATAGATTGAAGTTAAGAACAATTTATCAATACCAATCAATTCAAATACTCATTAAAGCACCTTTTAGCCCTAGCTAGCAATTTAGCCTACTCATAAATAAAGATAGATAAATTATACCCATGAATAATCATCAACAATCATAATAATGAATAGTAGATTAAGCTTTCAAAACACAGCTCTAACACCAACAAGGCGGGACGGGGCTTGGGACACGGAGACGAGGTAGGCGAGCTACTTGAGCATAATAGTTTTTCCTACAAGGGGTAGGCCAGCATCCCTAAGGAAGGCTTGCCATAAACCGGCTTGATACCGAGAGGATGGCTTGCCAGCTCGGTCGAACGATAAATTTTATCATAGAAATAAAAGATTTTTCCTACGAAAATGGGTTGACTTCTACATTAACACAGGCTTGATTTTCCAAGCTACTCGGCTTCGGGAAAATTTTTATTCTACTTATAAATTGCATTACATTATAAATTTTGAAAAACTATTGTCTTTGTCACGACGTCGTAGGCTCAAATCTTGACACGAGACAAGGAATTAGAAAGGCTCCAAGTCGACCCATGGCGGAACATAACATCTAACTCGTTCATAATAAACGAAGATCAACATAATTAGTATAGTGAAAATATGATAATCTCATAAATACCCGAAATACATAACTCAAGACCGAAGATGATTACATGTTATGTGTGAAAAGCCTCTACTATTGATGAGTTGATGGGACAGATCCCCACCTAACTACCTAAAGTATGAGCGAAATCTTAGATAAAGCTGAAAGGGGCCCTCAAAAGATGAGGACTCACCAGCTCTTGTGATAAGTGCTAAAGTTGCAGGTCGGCTAATGATGACACTTTGGCTGAATGTCAGAGCATATATCATGAAACGATAAAAAATAGAGTATGCAATCGGTATGATGTCACCCAGGAAGTATGTAAGGTAAATAAAACCATAAGTGATAAGAAATCATAGACCATGCATATCATAAAACACAATCAAGATATGGTACGAGAGTAGGGCTTGGAGCTATTTTACGAAATCATGATATGAATTGCTTGTTATCATACTTAATCGAATGACCCACAGCTAAAAAGCCCGATAATCATAAGTAACAACATTTGAACATTTGGGTAAAACCTATTGAAAACATAATATCATGACTGCGAACATGCATAGTGAAATCATGAGGAACAATGGGAGCTCGTCATCCCGGCATTACCATGATGGAAGCACGTGGTCCCAGCAGCCACACTCAAGTAGGCGGAAGCGTCAAAGCTTTGCTAGGGCTACTACCATGATATTGATATCAAGCTCAAGGCCACAGCGGAGGCGGGGGAAGCTCTCACAAGGGAGGTCCTAAAGAATATATGTAAACCTACGTTGGTGCGTAGTTACGAGGCTGAGGTTGACTTACCCTTAGTCTTCTCGGTACTAGACACTACCTCCCAACCCATGCATATGCTTTCCATCGTTTTTCAACGAGCGACCATCGTCTAGTATGGTAACTCATAACAAACATGCATAAATCGAAATCTTACATAAGGAGCCTTGGGCTCAAACCATACAACTAGATGAAAATAGTGAGAGCTTAAACTCACAAATCCATACAGTAAGTGATAACGTGAAATTTAGATAAATCATGAAACATACTTGAATTTTACATGGGCTTGCCAAATATTTAAACATGCTTGACATAGACTTGCTCATTTGAAAACATGAACATAGACATGGAAGTAGAGTGAGAAATCTCACTTTTTATGATCATCTCATCATGCTTGAACACAAATTTCATTGATCTCAACTTTCGTGAACTATCATGGATGGGCATCTGTCGATTAAAACTTTAAGACATAATTTATAATTTAAAACATTATAAAATATTCCAATTAATCATCAATTAGGCAATGAGAAACATGCTTAGATCATACCCATGATTAAAACATAGAAAATTCACATGTTGGGTAACCCCATGGGGTTCATCAACTAAATTTTCATGAATTTAGAGGATTGAGCATGAGTATGGACAGTACATACTTTCATAACCTACATAATTGTAGAAATCGTTTCACAAAATCCTTGATTTCCCAATGAGAATTTGAGGAGGCTTGATCACCCTTAAGAGTTTCTAGACTTGCATGGATGGAAGTGAATAAGCCTAGTATGAACTTACCACTCTTAAAACACTTTATTTTGAGTTTAAAGCAGCGTGAGTTTAGGCCTTATAATGTTTGAAATTGCAGCCCTTAATAAATTCGCAGGTAAAAACACACTATTAGTCCCCCATGAGGGATTAGATGACTCGTCATCCCCTAACCATGACTCGTGATCGGCTCTCATTACCTACAGGAATCCCAGCTCTTCTTGTCACCATGAGGACACCGACTACAATGGTTTCCCAAGTAGTCGTGGTGACAACTCATTAGGGACATTGCTGAATTATCCATCCTTCAATCGATCATGACCATGGACCACTCCAACAATCGTAGATGCGACCATGACTCCTGGTTACACCCTTGGTCACCACATAACTCAAAATTCCCAACCCAATCTAAGCTTCTGCCCATGAGTCTCTAAACAACTCGTGGTGCACCACATGGAGCCACTAGACGGCTCGTCATGACGTGCGAGAAATCTTATTTTCTACATTTCAACTCTCAGTCTGATCTTAGGATTTTGGGGTATTACAATATCTCCCCTTGGGAACATTCATCCTCGAATATGGGAAAACATGCGAAAAGTAAAGAAATGCAATTATCATACTCAAATGCGAACATACATGTTGAAAGCGCCAGATGCGGCTCAAATTTAACTACATGACTAAAAATACAATTCACTGAATCACACATACATTTATTATTTGACATGAAAAATGGGGCGCATGGTGAACATGAAACTAAATAAGTACTAAGGGAGGGAAACTAATACCTCAAGTAGAAGCTGACCGGCGGGAAAAAGATATGGGTATTTAGCCATCATATATCTTCTTTGGTTTCCAACGTAGCTCCCTCAGCATGCTAATTGCTTCACAAAACCTTGGTAAAGGCTACTTCTTTGTTTTTAGCTTACAGACACAGCGATCAAGTATTTCTGCCGGAACCTTCTCTGTAAGGCTATCTTTCACCTTAGCAATGTCCCTTAGGAGCAACCAAAAGATGGATCACCCAAACACTACTTTAGAGGGATACACGGTAAACTAGATCAACTAAAGCAAATTCGAAATTCCAACTCATATGCTACCTTGCCAACCCGCTTCACAATCAGCTCTGAGAACAATATACGGGGCCAGGTTTCCCTTTCTTTCCAAACGCATCACTCCCTTGATGGGAGATACCTTTAGAAACACCCGATCGTCCACTTCGAACTTAGCTCCCTCATCCCCACATCATGAAGCTTTTGGGGACTTTGGGCTATTTCCAACACATCCCTTATGAAATTTGCACTTTCTCCATAGCCTCATGGTGAATTTGGACCCATCAATATAGCTTCCATGACCTCAAACCCCCAAATAGTGATCTACACCTTCGCCCATAAAAAAGAGCCTCAAATGGAGCCATCGAATGCTAGAATGGTAGCTATTGTTATATGCTAGCTCAATGAGAGACACATGATCATCCTAACTACCTTTTTAATCAATCACACATGATCTCAACATATCCTCGAGGTTTTGAATGGTCCCTCATTACAACCATCTGTTTTTGGTGAAATGTTGTGCTAAGCTTGACAGTACCAAGTCCCTTTGAAAGCCCGATCTCCAAAACTAAGAGGTAAAATGAGTACCTCTATCGATATGATGGACAATGGAACTCCATGTAAAAGAAATTACTCTCGAATGTACAACATAGTTTAATCCTCCGTTGAATCGGTGGTTTTGTCAGAATAAGAAATTAGTTGCCCATGTCAACATAGCCACAGCCACCCAAATAAGTCATGCGTGTGGTACGAGGCAAACACAGTGATGAAGTCCATATTGATATCCTCCCACTTCAATGTAGGGATACAAATGTCTTAAAGAACACCTCGCTAGGTCTTTGATGTTTCCAATTTCACCTGTTGGCAATTTCGGACACTTAGCCACAAATTACGCTCATGTCTTCTTCATGTCATACCGATGACTAACCTACATCATGGTACATCTTGGTGGCACACGGACGTATAGAGTATGTTGAACCATAAGACTCGTGCAACATCCGTCTCGTAAATCGCCGACGCAGTAACACCGCAGTAACCTGATATGGAGAAAACCCATCTCCCTTCATGAGAATACTTCTACCTTATGATTTTGAAAGGCTTCCTTCAACTTAACCAAAATAGAATCCTTGTCTTGTCTATCTTTAACCCATTGACTAAGGATGACCCATTAAATTGATGATACCACAATTGGTTTGAGTCCAACAAGACGGACTCCCTAACCATGCCTGGCCAGAATTAGCCATCCTTAACTAACTCCTTCCTTTCCTCATCTATATGGGACACACTCTCCATGGAAAGACTTCTAGAGCATCTTCCACCCATTAGCCTTGCAGTTGGTAGACGACCCTCATATCATAATCCTTCAAGAGATCCAACCACCTTCTCGACATAGATTCAAATCATTTTAGGTAAACAAATCTCTTTTGTAGGCTCTTGCGATTTGTGAACACATCCAAGTGGACCCCATACAATTAGTGTCTCCAAATCTTCAAGGAATATACGGCGCGCTAATTTGAGATCATGAGTGCGGTAGTTCTTTGCATGTACCTTGGTATGAAGGATATGCTATAAACTTATCCTGTTCGCATTCTGATACACAACCCGAAATTTCCTTGAAGCATTACAATATACCATAAAACCATCAGGTAACCTCGAGGTAGGGTCAGCACGGTCTTGGTGAGTCGAGTCTTCAACTCTTGGAAGCTCTTCTCACATGTCTCGACCATTGAAACTTCACTTTCTTCTACGTAAATTTAAGTGTGGTGCTTCAATATATGAAAACCCTTCAAAACCTCCAGATAGTAGTAACTAGCTAAACCCAAGACACTCTTGATGTCAGAAGGGCTAGCTGGTCTAGGCCAATTCTTCCGACTTCTATCATGGGGATTATCGTGTACACCCTCAGTGACACCATGACCCAAAAAATGCCACTAGATCAACCAAAACTCATAAAATTTAGCATATAAGCGACGATCCTTGAGTCTATAGAACCACCTAAGATGAAACATGCTCCTCACCGCTCGGAAGTATATAAGGATGTCATCTATTAACACAATCACGAACATATCCAAATATGGCTTGAGCACCCTATTCATCAAATCCATAAAAGGTTTGTAGGAGCATTCGTTAGTCCAAAGACATAATTATGAACTCTAACTGACCATACCAAGTCTTGAAGGAGGCATCTTGGAATATCACTCTCGAACACTAAGCTAATGGTACCTGGATCTATGGTCTATCTTTGGAAACACTTGGCACCTGAAGCTAGTCAAACAGGAATAAATCCTAGGGAGAGGATACACATTCTTGATGGTACCTTTGTTCAGTACCCGATAATTAATGCACGTACGAAGAGATCCATCCTTCTTGCGAAAAAGCGCGCACCCCATAGGATTAGCGAATGCGATGAAACCTTTTCTAAGGGATCCTTCATTGCTCCTTCAATCCTTTAGCTCTGCTTTGGAAGATATTACATGAGAGGAATAAATATAGGTTGCGTATCGAGAAGAAGGTAAATACCAAAATTGATCTCTGTTCAAGAGAGATTCGTAAGTAAATCATCGGGAAAACCTTCAAATACTCACACACTATAAGCCCCGGCTAGATAGTCGGGGTTTCGGATGTAGCATCCTTAACCCTTACTAGGTGGTACACACAACCCTTAGAAATCATCTTTCTAGCCTTAAGGTAGGAAATGAAAGGACCCTCTGAGCCTGGCGGAACTACTCTTCCACTCAAGAATTGGCTCACCCGAAATTTGAACTCTACTACACGGGTTCTACAATTGAGCGAGGCATAACATGCAATGTAACCAATCCATGCCAAAGATAACATCAAAATCGTTCATGGCTAACTCTACTAGATCTTTTGAGGTAACTTTCTAAGAACTATGACGAAATTTCTATAGTATATGTCAGAGGCTTCACTTTGAACACTAAATGCGGCCCACGTGTCTCATTCCATCTGCACTGCACTTTCCCGGGAGGGCTAGTCTTTGCGGGTATGCTACTCAGCCTCTACAGGCACGATGCTCGTCCCCTCTGTCACGTTTGGATACGGATGGAACACTCATGGAGGGAAGGAGCTAGGTTGAAGACCTCGAGTGGGGCGATTGTGTGCCCACTAAGTCTCTCTTGGGAGAATTGGCCATCGGTCTGGCCCTCTTAGCCTCTCTCGCTCACTCATCTACTAGCCTCCATCGTCAGGCATACGGGACAATGCGAAAAGTCAATGTCCTAATGAGTGAGCAATCCTTGACTAGGTAGTCTACTACCCCATGCATGAAGCAGAAGCTCACTCGGGCTCTACGATGCGCAACCATGTACGGTGCATGCTTGGACAAATGGTGAACTCCCGAGGCATACTCTGAACTATAATCTTCCCTTGCTTTAGGTTCACAAACTTGGTGGTTTTTAATCTCCCTCATCTCATGAGGAAGAACTAATCCCGAAATGCGGCATGAAACTTCTCCATTAATTAGGGATTTCTCCAGCTGCCCTATTAGCCTTGGGTGCCAGAAAAATGTGCAAAACCCCTTTCAACTGATGGTACAGATCGGCACATTCCACTTAGTCGACTATGATCTAGGAGATCTTGAGAACCTCATCAATAAACTCTTATAGATCCTCTTCCACCTTTGATCAGCTTCTGAGGGTTCATCCTCAAAAAATCTCTAACTTTTGCTGCCATATTCAGGTTAAAGGGAACATGCGCTATAGCCTGCGATTGACCTATGCGGTCAAGGCACGAGCTTTTATCGAATAGAAATTTGCCATAAACTCGGCATGGACAACCTTACCGGGTGTCGCTTGATACTCATGGGCTAGTGGGACCTACGGGTGCCCTCTCTGTCACCCCTCCATTCTCATGGCCGTCTCTATTCCGTTTCTTCCAGATTAACTTTCGGTGAAGGCATGATTACGCGCGTATAATACGAGTTAGAATGATAGAGACACATTTCATTTCACGACATAGATCATGAAAGAAGAGGCATTTCCTAAACGTCTCGTAGCCTCATCATCAAAAGTGTGGCATGTTTCACACCCTGAAAAATACTCTACTTAACGTAGCTTCCGGACACCACAGGACACTTCCAAACCTAATGCGATACCAAGTTTGTCAAAACAGAACATAGGCTCGGATCGAGACATGGGACAAGGAACCTCGAGGAGGATCGGATCGACCCATGGTGTGAACATTGATATTAGTAATTATATGCCCAAAGTGATACTCAAATGCTTCATTTCAACGTGTTTATCTATCGTTATTTGTGTATTCTCATGTGATTTGTAGTTTTAAATGTGAATTTATATAACCAACATGATTAGTGTTGTTTTGCGGGAAAAATGTAATTTTAGGAAGCTAAGGTACATGTTGGTAAAAATCAAGAATGGACTTGGAAGCGACGATGGAAGAAGTCGAGGAAGAGCGGCAAATATAGGGGCTCCACGATGGAGGCGAGTGTCACGCTCCCATCGCGGAGGCATTACCGCACCAGTTGATTCCAATTTGGCCATTTCAGTGAAGCCTCGCGTTGCCTCCATGACACGGAGGCAATGCCACGCGATACAAGCGCCCAGCATGTTTGGGTGCATTTGCTTGGAACATCAAATTCTAGTAAGGGTTCACATTGCGTCGTGGCGTCAGCCCAAGCTCGCATTGCATGTCGTGGCACGGCGAGGTAATTGCGAGGGGAGTGTCACGGAGCGGTGCTCAGGTTTGCACTCCCAGTAACACGTGCTTTTGTCGGAAAAATTCCCACCATTATAATAGCACACTTAGGTTTATTTTTAATTATTCGACTTAGTTGAGCAAGAATGTGAGTTACGGGCGAGTTGAGGGGACGAAAATCTTAGGGTTCTTCTCTATCTCTTTATCCTTTATTTCAATTGTTTGTATGATATATACTCATTTGATGATGTTTAATCCATAAATGAGTGGCTAAATTCACTAACTATTGAGGTTAAGAACATTTGAAATTGGATTGTAATTGTTGATCATTTTGGTTTTCATCTTTTCTTCAATGGTTGTTCTATCAATTCTTGTTCCTTCTTTGCATTAATGTATGTCCAATGTTAATGTATCTAAAAAATCCAATTTTGATCTTGAAAAGGAAAGGAATTGGAAAGTTGTGAATTGGTAGGATATGTTCTCTTCTTAGTTTGGGAAAATTGAGAATTGATTCACGTTTAGAATGAAATATATGCAGAAAGTCTTATTAGTCGATTAAGGAATCGGTTTTGTATGGCTAGAACATGAAATTCTTTTATCACAAAAATGTAGGTGGAAGGTTCATGATTCTTAAGCTGGGTAGAATACGAAAGTTTCAATCCATGAGCAATAATTCTTGACTAGCAACCGAAGGAAGATTAAGCAATTGTATCGATAAATTACTTCCACTGCGATTGCTCGAGACAAGAAATCTGGAGCAACAATAGAATCCACCACTTGTGAGGCGGTGTTAGTGCTAGAAATGGCCCTTCTGGCCGGTTGTGGTAAGCAATCCCACACACTAACTTGATGTTTCATCAAGTATTCGCAAACACAGAACGAAGAGAGAGGTTTGGTAGCTGAATATGGCGCAATTCACGCACACCGGCGGGCAATTCTGAATCTCCCTCACGAGGATCACAACAACATCTCCAAAACTTTTTTGGAGATAAGTGAAACTACATCCCCAATTATCATCCCATTACGTAAAGGCTTACATTGTTCCCATTTTCACTCTTGGGAGAAAGCGAAAGGTGGTTGAAAGGTATTGAACCACTAATTCTATCACCACATGGGATGATACGCTTAAGAAAATTTTTGATACGGTTCTTTCCATCGAAATAAGCAGACAGACTCAAGTCGAGATTCTAAGTTTTAAACAAAGAAGAGGGGAGAATACGTATCCAAAAAACTGAGAAAGGTTTAAATCTATGTTACGAGATTGTCTCATCATCACCGGTCGAATGTGCTGGCAATTTGCATGTACATAGAGGGGGTTTGGAACCCCCGCAGGATTTTGCTGGGCTTCGGCCGGTTGGGGACAACATTGAAAAAGACTTATGAGGATTTGTATACTTTGTTAAATCATATTTCGAAGGGAAATGGGAGTGGAATGCGGACTCTTAAGGAGGAACAAGGAAGCGACGGGGTCTTGAAGTGGATGGTTTTCTGACTATCATTTGCATAGATAGTAAATTTGGAAAAATCAACTCAACACCCACTTGATAATATGAAGCTTGAATCAACCTCAATCCCAATCAATGTAGTGCGGCGAGATTTGGTGTGAAGTATGCGAGTAGTAATGAGAACACTTGAGATGAGTGTTGTGGGGCAAATCTTGATTCGGTGAACTTTGTTGGTAATGTACGATAATCACCAACGGTATGGCAACAAGTACAACTCAAATTGGAGAAATCACCAAAATTTCTCTTGGAGTCAAGTAGCACTGACCATCAAGGGCAGAGTTCTAATTAGGGTGCATAGAGAAATCAAGGAGGAAACGAGAACTTCTCCGGACTAAATACGAGAGGAAGCAATGCACCTGCTTCCACCACCGTCACCCGACGTGAGGAAATGTTTAAAGCAATGATAGCTAACCAAGATCGGTACGGCTGATTATATGAAATTGGCGGTGATGGGCAGCTTGATTAGCTACAAGGGCGTTAGAGTACCGGTTTGGACAAGCCCAGTGGGCTCAAACACACCGGGCAGGAGGACTGCGAGTGACACGACCCAAATCCCAAGCAAGCAAATGCAGTGACCACCAGGGTGGTTTACAACTCAAGGAGGTGGTTAGAAAGACCACCTCAACGGTCGGGAGTAGTGGAGAATGCGAGGAACATGATGAGAGGGGGAGAAGAAGGAAGCTAAAACGAAAGACCACCACCCCAGTTTCCCTCAAGATTAAAAAACACAAGAAGGAAGTGTGTTTAAAAAGTTCATGGAGGTGATTAAACGAGGTACACATTAGAATTTACCTCTTGTTGATGTTTTGCGAAGTGTCGAGATATGCAAAGTATATCAAGGACATCGTAGCGAACAAAAGCGATTGACGGAGTACTCTACCGGTGGCTTTCGAGTGCACTTTTCGGATACGAGAATAGGTTGCCAACAAAGCTCAAGGACCACAGGAGCTTTACAATTCAAATTACAATTGGGAAAATGTCAGGAGCTCACGGACTATACGATTTGGGAGCGAGCATTAGCTTGATGCGATATCGGTGTTTAAGAAGTTGGGCACAAGACGAGTCCTAGACCAGCTATAGTGATCTTGCAATTAGCGGACGTTCTTTGGCAGAACCGGATAGCATTGTGGAGGGGGCGTCTTTGGTGCGAGTGGGCTCCACTATCTTCCACGTAAGATTTTGTTGTCTTTAGTTTTGAGGCGGTCCTTGGAAGTCACGTTTATTTTTGGGCGTCCTTTCTTGGCAACTTGAGGAGAGCATTGATTGATGTAGGCTGCGGGCGGTGACTATGCGGAGTGCATGACAAGGTGTAGGTATTTAATGTATATAAGGCCATGAAGCTTCCGGCCATATATGAGGAGCTTTCATCAATCAATGTGGCAGTCAAGCGAAATTATTGATTGTTGATTCTCGAGATCCAGGAAGCATCGATTGAGACGCCCCAAAAAACCGGAGTTATGGAAGAAGATCAAAATGCCCGTTCTCAGTTAATGGGCATCGTTGTAAGCCTTCTTTGGGGGTGAGGACGTTATTCGGGAGAAGAAGTCGTCACTCCAGAGGATGATTGAGCTTTGATGACGTTGCCCATGACGGTAAACAGTAGCGCACGGAAGAGCAACAGTGAAATTGTTATGGCAGAAGTGTTGAAAAAAAAAAAGAAAAAAAAGGAAAATAAAAAAAAAAAAAAAAAAAAATTGTGTTTGCATTGAAACCTATGAATTCTAACCAATTTCTTGTTGTGTGTTGATTTTCAGGTCGAACGGAGGGCGAAATGCAAGAGTCTCGAAAGGAAAAAAGAATTGAGGTGAAAAAATGAAAAAGTGGCATTACGGTGAGCCTGGCGTTGGCCTCAGGTGTCACGGAGGAGGGCCTCAGCGTTGCCCTCTGTGACACGTTGAGGCAAAAATTGGAATTTTACAAATTCCTCAGCACCTGCTATGGCTCCGTGTCACGGAGGGTGCTCACTTCTTACCCTCCGTGTCACGTTGAGGTGTTATTCGCGTGGGGTCTCGGGTCACCGGGTAACCTGTATGAAAATATCCTTTAAACCGAAATCCCCTCATTGATTCCCATTTCCCATTCCCTCATGACAACTCCCTAAAATACCTCCTCCCAAATGTGACACGGACCTAGGCACGAAGTTTCTTCCAACTTTTCTTCGATTTCCGCCCGGATTAAAGGTATGTTCTTGAACTTAACCTCATTTTTGCTTAAATTTTCAATTTTTGAGCATGTGAGGTAGGTAAACCTGCCCTAATTGTAAATTAAGCTTGAATTCATGTAAGTATGATTGATTGATGTTCATAGTATTATTGTGAGTATATATGAACCCACGATGAATGCATGTTTGATTGAATTTTTGCGAATTTGGTAGCTAGGGTTGGAATTTGAATAGGAAGAAACTAAATTTGGTTGAAATGTGAAAAATTTTTGGGTTGTGCATGTTTGGGTGAGGTGAATTATGTAAAGTAATGAATATTGAATATGCTAAGTAGACAAGGGAAGTTTTCCGGGGACAAAGAATGAAATTGAAGTGAATTGCATAGGTTGTTATTGAAAAAATTGGGCTAAGTGCTATGTGATGTATTGGAATTGATGGAAATATTATTATTCATTGTACGAAGTACGAGTAGTACATAGTAATTATTCATCGACATACGAATGCATGAAGCATGAGATTGTTAGAAATTGAGAAGAATCATTGTCTTAGAGATTGTTTTAATTGTGGCTATAGACTAAGTGTGGGGTGGCCCAGCAACCCAACCTTAGTTGAAGATATTTTGATTTGAATAACATTGGGATTGTCTTTCGTAGTACGGGAACAATGTCGGGCGGGCGAGACAAGGAAAGGGAGCATCTACATCGGGCACTTGAGCAAAAGGATTAGGTTGGAAACGGTTCAGCGGCTGGCGGTTCCGCGAGGCAACGCCGTCAATAGAACTTCAGAGATGGGTGACGACGAAGGGGAAGAATGGTATGAAAAAACACAAAGAAACCAAATACTTTTTGAGGAGCACATTGAAGAGGAAGCTGTGGCAAAAATTCTCAGAATCGTACAGGATTGACAACTGCCGGGCTAAACTTCATCTTCGAAGATCCCCAGTGCAATCTCCATCGATTGGGAGTTCTATGCCAAGCGGAACCCCACACTTACGGTCCACCGTCGAATAAGGGGGACGGTTGTCACCTTTGAGCCCATCACACGAATTCCATATTGAGGCGCGGAACACGAACGCCCATGTACTCCGGCGGTAAGACATAACTCCACCTTATGAGGATATCGGGCGCTCTGCAGTGTGGAGCAGATTCGGCAGCGCGGTGGAGACGAGCACAAGGAGGGCTACATCGGACAACACCCCTTCTCTCAAATGAGCAAGGGAAACCGGATTTTGCTCAAAATTGTGTGTTCTTTGCGATCTGAGAGTGCACATGACGAGATGTCTGAGGATCGTGTACTTGGTGTACGCCACGATGAAAGAGTGGGAGATAAATGTTGGGGCGGTGATTATCTACATCATAAAGAGAGCCCGACTCCATCAAGGGCCTGGTCGGGATTTGGTGTTTGCGGCCACGTTCCTTAGGGGCCATGATATCGAGGGAAAGAGGCCCTTGGACTACATCCCATAAAAGGACGTACGTGCCTTTGACGTCGGCAAAACCAAGGCATAGGACACCGCTCACGAGGCCGATTCTCACGGTAGCGGCGACCGCGGCACAGTATGGTCAGTATATGGCGCAGATATTCGGGATACGGAATCTTTGCGATTGCGCATATAGGCGGGAGCCGGCAATAGAAGATGGTACATGCTTCTCGACTTGGATTACCCGCCCGGCGAAAATGCTCGGAGCTCTATGCCCCTAGTGGGGCTAGCTTTTGTGGAGTACGAAAGTAGATGGCGATGTCCCCACCCAGGTGGGGAAGACACAAGTGAGGACTCGGAATGTTGAGTCGGATAAACCAATGAGCGAGTCGGAATATGAAGCGATAGGGGCAACGGACTTTGATGAAGAAAATTGAATACTTCGATTGATCGAGTTTCACCACCTACTTTTGTGATATGTTGAATTATGTGAACCTTTGGGGACGGTGTTCGGTTTTTAAAGTATTAGAGGGTGGGTAGTTAGGTGCCGGTTGTTTTGTTGTTGTTTTTGTTCATGTTTGTGTTATTACTTTTGTGAAAAATGTGACCACCATTGAATTTGTCATTATGTTTGTATTGTAATTTGGTGTTTGAATGAATGTTAGGTTTTGTTGTGTGTTGAATTGAGTTGTTATTGGTTTTGTAAATTGGTTGTGTAAATATTTTTGTTGTTTCTGTCAGGTATCGATGTTTATAAAAAGATATGATTATTTTATGATTGGGTTTCTCGAAGTTTATTTTCGGTGCTTTTACCGATAATAGTCCCATTGAACCGAAGTCGTAAATAGTGACCATTCCCTATGATGGATGGATGAAAACTGATCTTAAGGAAAATGTAGTCGATAAGAGTAGTTTTTTTCTTTCTTTTGTTTTTCCCAAACGTGTCACTACTTCATGGTTCAGATTTCTTATTGCGTGTTGTACATGATATTAAAGATGCAAAGGTGATTCATGAAAGCCTGGCTGACATGTAAACATGTTGAATACCTAGAGCCATAGAGTTAGTCGGTGTGATTGAGGCTTAATATTGAATTCTTGTAATTAGCGATTGAAGAGTCTATGAATATGTTTGGAGTTAAGCATGTACGGTAAAGGTGGGAGGTGAGGTTTGATTATTCCATGCTATTGTGATGTGTCTAGAACTTTTTTGGTGTGTGTACAAAATGAAATGAAAGATGTGTATTGTAAGAAAAGGATGTAGGCATTTCTTTGATTTAGCAAGTTTTTCCATTATCATACCTACCTTGAATGTACATCCTAGTTAGCCCCATTGAGCCTTTAGCCTATTTTTTTCTTTCTTCGAAAAGGTACAAACCGAGCTTAATCCCTTCCTTTTTTTATTAGTCGTGAATTTGATCCAAAACTCGTGATCAAGAAAAATGAATTTTCCCACGAGTATCAAGGAGTGAGAATTGCGAAAAGGAAGGAAAAGTTGAAGTCTTGAAAGTAAGGGGAAAAGGTCAAAGGTGCACTTCTTGAGAATTAAATAAAATAAAGATGTATAACTAATCTTTGCTATTAGAGTCGTGTGCTTAAAAATGGGAACAAAAACAAAAAGAAAGCACTTCAAGAATGGGAGGATGAAGGAAGAAGCAATGCCCATAATGATGGTGGGATGTATTGAAAAGCTCGGAAGCTAGTTTCTATTATTAGTTGGCCTAGTATTTACTAGTTCCTTAGCTTACATTACAACCAGTTAAGTCCTACGTGATCTTACATCACGCATCCATATATTAGTGGAGTAATACACTAGTAAGCCTAAGGTTCATGACATGATGCATGAATTCTTTGGGAGAGAGAGCGAAATCGTTTACTTATACCCCTACATGTAATGCTTTGGAAATCATATGATTGAAAAATTCTCTTTGTATTGTGAGGCACATGCTTGACGAAAGGTTGAATTTCGTATCGGATGTCTTGATCGGTTGATTTGCATGAGTTTCCAAGATCGAGAGTCGATTCTTGAGTCTAGTAGGTCTGTGTGGTGAATGTCATGGTATTGGTAGACTATGTATTTTCTTGATGATTTGCTATGTTAAATAATCGGTATAGCAGTAACTTGAATTGTCGAGCCAAAGTAGCTATGCGTAGGTGTCAATTACATAAGATGTGAGGTATAGTTGAGGCGAACAAGATTTTAAGTGTGGGGTAAGTGATCTTGGCGAATTATATGCCCAAGTGATGCTCAAATGCTTCATTTAAGTCTTGTTTATCTATCGTTGTTGTGCGTTCTCATGATTTGTAGTTAAAATGTTGGCTATACTAACCAACATGATTAGTGTTGTTTGCAGAAAAATGTAATTTTAGGAAACTAAGGTACATGTTGGTAAAAAATTGAATGGACTTGGAAGCTGATGGAAAGGGAAAAGAAGCGGCAAATATAGGGGCTGCGCGTGGAGCCATGTCCATGGCCCCCGCCATCGCGGAGGAATTACGCCTCGGTTGATTTAATTTGGCCATTTCCCTTTGAAGCCTCGCGTTGCCTCGCGTGGCCACGGAGGCAATGCCACAATCTAAGTGTAGACGTTGGGGATTACAGACATCAAATTCCGGTAGAGTTCGCCAACTGTTGGCCGTGGAACATTGGCCAAGCTCGCGTTGCATGCGTGGCACGCTAAGGAAGTAATTCTTTGAGGACACGATTCCGGAGAGGGTCGCGTTAGCTCCGTGTCAATTCTTTCATGATACTTTCAAGTGACACGTTGCTTGTTATTCGGAAAAATTCCCACCGAGTATAAATAGCACACTTAGGTTGTTTTAATTAGGGTTCTTCTCTATCTCTTTCTCCTTTATTGAGGGGAAAATCTTAGGGTTCTTCTCTATCTCTCCATTTATTTTAATTGTTTGTATTATTTATACTAATTGGATGATGTTTAATTCACAAATGAGTGGCTAAATTCACTTAACTGCTTGACCTTAAGAACATTTGTAGTGGAATTGTAATTATTGATCATTTTGGTTTTTCATCTTTTCTTCAATGGTTATTCTATCAATTCTTGTTCTTACTATATTAATGTTTGGCCCGTATTAATGTATATCTAAAAATCCAATTTTGATCTTGAAAAGGAAAGAAATTGGAAAGTTGTGAGTGGTAGGATATGTTCTCTTCTTAGTTTGGAAAAATTGTGAGAATTCATTCCTTTTGCGTTCGAGAATAAAAATATATCTTAAAGTCTTATTAGTCGGTTAAGGAATCGAGTTTTGTATGGCTAGAACATGAAATTCTTTTGTGCAAGTAGGTTGAAGGTTCATGATTCTTAAGTTGGGTAGAATATGAAAGTTTCAATCCATAGGCAATAATTCTTGAGCCCCAACAGCCTGAAGGAAAGATTACACAATTGTATCGATAAATTACTCTGTGTTTGTTTTTGTCTCGGCTGCTCATTACTATAGTTAGACTCACTTTATAATTTTGTATGCTTAGATTAGTATATATTAGGAAACAAACTCTCAAAATCTTCTTTAAAATGTTGTGCTGCATTTTAATGTTATAGTTTATTAACACTTAGTTGATTATTACCTTAGTTCGGTCCACTGTGGGATCGATACTTTCTTTCACTAGCCATTTACTACTTGTTCGACTACGTGCACTTGTGTGTAGTTGCTAGAAACAGAACAAACATAACATCAGCTCATTCATAATAAAGCGAAGATTAACATAATTAATATAGAGGTAATCTGGTAATCTCATAACATTGAAATACATAACTCAAAATGAAGGCGATTACATGTGTATGCAAGCTCCTACTCTTGATGAGTTAATGGGACAAGACCCAACTAACTCACTAAAAATCCTAAACTAAGTACTAGATACAACTAAAAGAAGGGGCCCTCAAAGATGAGGACTCACCAACTCGGGCTAATAAGTGTTATCTTTGTAAATCTTTAATCCTATGCGAGCACAGATACGATCTTGTATCGTGAAATGATACAACATAAAGTATTAAAATTAAATACGTGGAATGTGCGGTATAAATGGTATGTAGGGCACTAAGTGTTGGTAATCTAGACCATGCATATCATAGAACATGATGCATGTGAATTCTTTAGAGAGAGCGAAATCATGTTCATATACCCCTACATGTAATGCTTTGGAAATCATACGATTGAAAAAGGGGGAAATTCTCTTGTTGTGAGGCACATGCTTGACCAGAGATTAGGTTTCATGCTTCAGGATCATGATCAGTTGATTTGCATAGAGTTTGACGAGATCGAGAGTTGATTCTTGAGTCTAGGAGGTCTTAATGTGGTGAATAGCATGGTATTGATAAGACATTGCATGTTTTCTTGATGATTTGCTATGTTAAATAATGTTATGCTTAGTAGCTTGAATTGTCGAGCCAGTAGCTATGCGTGGGTGTTAATCGCATGAGATGTGAGAGTATTGTTCGGACCGAACAAGGTTTTAAGTGTGGGGTAAGTGATCACAGGCGGGAATTATATGCCCAAGTGATACTCAAATGCTTCAATTCGTCTTGTTTATCTATAGATTATTTGTGCATTCTCATGTGATTTGTAGTGAAAATGTGAATTTATACTAACGAACATGATTAGTGTTGTTTTGCAGAAAATGTAATTTAGGAAGCTAAGGTACATGTTGGTAAAAATCGGAATGGACTTGGAAGGCGAGTAGTGGAAATGGTCAGGAAGAACGGCAAATATAGGGGCTCGCGATGGGCGATGTCCACCTTGCCATGTGGAGGCATTACGCCTCGATTGATTTAATTTGGCCATTTCCGGTGAAGCCGCGTTGCACCAAAGTGACACGGAGGGCGTGCCCGTGTCTGGGCGTAGCGTTGGGTGCATTCCTGGAACATCAAATTCCGATGGGGTTTGCGCTAAGTGGTGGCCAAGCACCGCGTTGCATGCGCGTGGCATGCTAAGTAATTGGCGGGGTTTGATTCGAGGAGAGTCCCAGATTAGCTCCGTGTCACGGAGGCGGTGCTCCGCCCGTGCACTCACGTGACACGTTGCTTGTTGTCCAGGAAAAATTCCCACCGGTATAAATACTTCATGGAGTTCATTTTTAATTAGGTTCTTCTCTATCTCTTTCTCCTTTATTGAGGACGAAAATCTTAGGGTTCTTCTCTATCTCTTTCTCCTTTATTTCAATTGTTTGTATTATTTATACTCATTTGATGATGTTTAATTCACAAATGAGTGGCTAAATATCACTTCTTCTTTGAGCAAGAATCATTTGTAGTGGAATGTAGGTGATCATTTTGGTTTTCATCTTTCTTCAATGGTTGTTCTAACAATTCTTGTTCTTACTACATTAATGTTTGGCCCATGTTAATGTATATCACAAAAATCCAATTTTGATCTTGAAAAGGAAAGAAATTGGAAAGTTGTGAGTGGTAGGGATATGTTCTCTTCTTGGTTGAGAAAATTGAGAACCATTCCACGTTGAAGCAATATGTCTGAAAGTCTTATTAGTCGGTTAAGGGAATCGGTTTGTATGGCTAAGAACATTAAATTCTTTTATTACAGAAATGTAGGTTGAAGGTTCATGATTCTTAAGTTGGGTAGAATACGAAAGTTCCAATCCATAGGCAGTAATTCTTGACTAGCAGCCAGAAGGAAAGATTAGCAGAATTGTATCGATAAATTACTTTCTGTATGTTTTTTATGTATTTGCTCATTACTATAGTTAAGACTCACTTTATAATTTTTGTCTTAGATTAGTATATATTAGGAAACAAACTCTCAAACTCTTCTTTAAAATGTTGTCTTGCATTTTTAATGTTTATAGTTATTAACATAAGTTGATTATTACCTTAGTTCGGTCCACGTGGGATCGATACTTTGCTTACTTGAGCTGTTTTACTACTTGTTCGACTACGTGCACTTGTGTGTAGTTGCTAGAAACAGAACAACACATAACATCTAAGCTCATTCATAATAAGCGAAGATTAACATAACAGGTAGTATAGAGGTAATCTGTTAATCTCATAACATTGATACATAACTTAAGGCCAAGAGGCGATTACATGCTATGTCTAAAAGCCTCTACTCTTGATGAGTTAATGGGACAAGACCCCAACTAACTCACTAAAGTCTGAAACTAAAAGTACTAGATACAACTAAAAAGAAGGCCCTCAAAAGATGAGGACTTATCGGGCTAATAAGTGTTAATCGCATCAAATCTTGCTAATCCTAACACGAGCACCGAATACGTCCTATATAGTGAAATGATACAACATAGAGTATTTGGTCGATACGTGGAATGTGCGAGTATAAGGTATGTAGACCTGCTAAGTGAGTAAAATCATAGACCATCCATATCATAGAACATGATGCATGTGAATTCTTTAGGAGAGAGAGCGAAATCATGTTCATATACCCCTACATGTAATGCTTTGGAAATCATACGATTGAAAAAGGGGGAAATTCTCTTGTATTGTGAGGGCACATGCTTGACGAAAGGTTGAATTTCGTATCGGATGTCTTGATCGGTTGATTTGCATGAGTTTGAGATCGAGTTTGATTCTTGAGTCTAGGAGGTCTTAATGTGGTGAATGGCATGGTATTGATAAGACATTGCATGTTTTCTTGATGATTTGCTATGTTAAATAATCGGTATAGCAAGAGCTTGAATTGTCGAGCCAAGTAGCTATGCGTGGGTTCAATTGCATGAGATGTGAGAGTATTGTTCGAGGACGAACAAGGTTTTAAGTGTGGGAAGCTGAAAGTGATCCTGGCAGAAATTATATGCCCAAGTGATACTCAAGTAACTACTTCGTCTTGTTTATTTATCATTATTTGTGCATTCTCATGTGATTTGTAGTTAAAATGTGAATTTATACTAACGGGCCCCTTGATTAGTGTTGTTTTGCGGGAAAATGTAATTTTAGGAAGCTAAGGTACATGTTGGTAAAAATCGGGGAATGGACTTGGAAGCGAGTAGTGGAAATGGTCAAGGAAAAGCGTGAATATAGGGGCTCGCGATGGAGGGCCGTGTCACCTTGCCATCGCGGAGGCATTACGCACCAGGTTGATTTAATTTGGCCATTTCCGGTGAAGCCTCGCGTTGCCTCAAGTGACACGGAGGCAATGCCTGTGATACAAGCTGTAGCACGTTGGGTGCATTTACACGGAACATCAGAAATTTCGATGAGGTTTGCGCATTGCCTTCGTGGCACGTTGGCCAAGCTCAGCGATTGCATGCGCAAGTGGCATGCTAAGGAGTAGTGGCGGGACACGATTCGAGAGGGTCCCCGTTAGCTCCGTGTCACGGAGACGATTAACTCCATGATGCACTCCGTGACACGTTGCTTATTATTCGAGGAAAAATTCCCACCGGTATAAATAGCACACTTAGGTTCATTTTAATTACGGTTCTTCTACATCTCTTTCTCCTTTATTGAGGGGACGAAAATCTTGAGGTTCTTCTCCTATCTCTTTCTCCTTTATTTCAATTTGTTGTATTATTTATACTCATTTGATGATGTTTAATTCACAAATTAGTGGCTAGAATTCACTTCTTGTTGAGCTTAAGAACATTTGTAGAGGATTGTAATTGTTGATCATTTTGGTTTTCATCTTTTCTTCAATGGTTGTTACATCAGTTACTTGTTCTTACTACATTAATGTTTTGGCCCATTGTTATTGTATATCTAAAAAAATCAATTTTGATCTTGAAAAGGAAAGAAATTGGAAAGTTGTGAGTGGTAGGATATGTTCTCTTCTTAGTTTGGGAAAATTGAGAATTCATTCACGTTCGAACGAGAAATATGAAAGTCTTATTGATCGATTAAGGAATCGGTTTTGTATGGCTAGAACATTAAATTCTTTTATTACAGAAATGTAGGTTGAAGGTTCATGATTCTTAAGTTGGGTAGAATCACAGTTTCAATCCATAGGCAATAATTCTTGACCTTCTTGTAGAAGGAAAGATTAGCAGAATTGTATCGATAAATTACTCACTGCATGTTTGTTTTTGTCTCGGCTTATAAATTACTATAGTTAAGAATTCACTTTATAATTTTGTCTTAGATTAATATAAATTAGGAAACAAAACTCTCAAACTCTTCTTTAAAATGTTGTCTGCATTTTTAATGTTATAGTTTATTAACACTTAAGTTGATTATGTAGTTCGAGTCCTTGTGGGATCGATACTTGGCTTACTTGAGCTGTTTTACTACTTGTTCGACCCGTGCTAGCGTGTAGTTGCTAGAAACACCCGAACAAACATAACATCTAGCTCATTCATAATAAAACGGGGAAGATTAACATAATTAATATAACGGAAATACGATAATCTCAACATTAAATACATAACTTAAGGCTAGAAGGCTGATTACATGCTATATCTAAAAAAGCCTCTACTCTTGATGAGTTAATGGGACAAGACCCCAACAACTCACTCAAGTATGAAACTAAAGTACTAGATACAACTGAAAAGAAGGCCCTCAAAAGATGAGGACTCCTGCTTCGGGCTAATAAGTGTTAATGCTGTAAATCTTGCTAATCCTAGCAACTGAGCACGAATACGATCCTATATCGTGAAATGATACAACATAAAATGTATTTGGTCAGTACGTGGAATATGCGAGTATAAAAGATATGTAGACCTGCTAAGTGAGTAAAATCATAGACCATGCATATCTTGTTTCCCATGGTAAAGCAATTCTTTCAGGAAGGCGAAATCATGTTCATATACCCCTACATGTAATGCTTTGGAAATCATACGATTGAAAAAGGGGGAAATTCTCTTGTATTGTGAGGCACATGCTTGTGAGAGATTGAATTTCATAATGGATCTTGATCGATTGATTGCATGAGTTTGACGAGATCGAGGTGCTGATTCTTGAGTCTAGGAGGTCTTGTGTGGTGAATGGCATGGTATTGCTAGGTATTGCATGTTTTCTTGATGATTTGCTATGTTAAATAATCGGTATAGTAGCTTGAATTGTCGAGCCAAAGTAGCTATGCGTGGGTTCAATTGCATGAGATGTGAGAGTATTGTTTAAGGACGAACAAGGTTTTAAGTGGGGTAAGTGATCACGGCAAATTATATGCCCAAGTGATACTCAAATGCTTCAACTTGTCTTGTTTATCTATCGTTATTTGTGTATTCTCATGTGATTTGTAGTGAAAATGTGAATTATACTAACGAACATGATTAGTGTTGTTTGCGGGAAAGAATGTAGGAAGCTAAGGTATGTTGGTAAAAATCGGGAATGAGCTTGGAAGCGAGTAGTGGAAATGGTCGAGGAAGGCAGCAGCAAATATAGGGGCTCGCCGATGGAGGCCCCGTGTCCTGCTGCCATCGCGGAGGCGTGCCTCGGTTGATTTAATTTGGCCATTTCCGGTGAAGCCTCGCGTGTTGCCTCGTGACACGGAGGAAGCGTGCGATACAAGACGTGGCACGTTAGGTGCATTTACGGAACATCAAATTCCAGTAAGGGTTTGCGGCTAGCGTGGTAGCCGTTGGCCAAGCTCGCGTTGCATGCGTGGCATGCTAAGGAGTAGTGGCGGGGGGACTGATTCGAGAGAGGGTCCCGTTAGCTCATGTCCGGAGCGGTGCTCCTTGATGCACTCGTGCTGTTATCTTCAATAGGAAAAATTTCCATTGATATAAATAGCACACTTGGTTTATTTTTAATTATTCGACTTAGTTGAGCAAGAATGTGGAGTTCTGGCATTTGAGGGGAGAAAAATCTTAGGGTTCTTCTCTATCTCTTTCTCCTTTTATTTCAATTGTTTGTATGATTTATACTCATTTGATGATGTTTAATCCGAAAATGAGTGGCTAAATTCACTTCTTGCTGAGGTTAAGAACATTGTAGTGGAATGTAATTGTTGATCATTTTGGTTTTTCATCTATTCTTCAATGGTTGTTCTATCAATTCTTGTTCTTCTTTGCATTAATGTTTTGGCCCATGTTAATGTATATCTAAAAGTCGTTTTGATCTTGAAAAGGAAAGAAATTGGAAAGTTGTCAGGTGGTAGGATATGTTCTCTTCTTAGTTTGGGAAAATTGAGAATTCATTCACGTTCGAGTAGAAATATATCGAAAGTCTTATTAGTCGGAGTTAAGGAATCGGGTTTGTATGGCTAGAACATGAAATTCTTTTATCACAGAAATGTAGGTGGAAGGTTCATGATTCTTAGTTGGGTAGAATCACAGTTTCAATCCATAGGCAATAATTCTTGACTAGCAACCGAAGGAAAGATTAACCGAATTGTATCGATAAATTACTTCTACATGTTGATTTTAGCCTCGGCTTGCTCATTACTATAGTTCGAATACTTTGCATTTGTCTTAGATTAGTATATATTAGGAAACAAACTCTCAAAAATCTTCTTTAAATTGTTTATGCATTTTTAAAGTTATAGTTTATTAACACTTAAGTTGATTATTACCTTAGTTCAGTCCTTGTGGGATCGATACTTGGCTTACTTGAGTCGTTTTACTACTTGTTCGACCCACGTGCACTAGCGTGTGGTTACTAGAAACAGAACAAACATAACATCTAACTCATTCATAATAAAGCGGAAGATTAACATAATTAATATAGCGGAAATCGATAATCTCATAACATTGAAATACATAACTTAAGAATTGAAGCTGATTACATGCTATGTCTAAAAAGCTCTACTACGTGAGTTAATGGGACAGACCCCAACTAACTCATAATGGGACAAGACCCCAACTAACTCACTAAAGTCTGAAACTAAAAGTACTAGATACAACTAAAAAGAAGGGCCCTCAAAAGATGAGGACTCACCAACTCAGGCTGATAAGTGTTAATGTTGTAGATCTTGCTAATCCTAACACTGAGCCTGAATACCTGATCCTGTATCGTGAAATGATACAACATAGAGTATTCGGTCAGTACGTGGAATGTACTGAGTATATAAGGTATGTAGACCTGCTAAGTGAGTAAAATCATAGACCATGCATATCATAGAACATAATCAAGATATGATTCTGAGAGTAGGGCTTGCATGTTATTTTCTATAATCATGATCTGAACTTAACTGAATATCATAACTGAATCGAATCACCCAAAGCTGAAAAACTGATAATCATAATTAAAACTGAACATTGGGTCAAACCTGCTAAAAACATAATATCATGACTGCTTAACATGCATAACCGAAATCATGAGGAACAATGTGAGACTCGTCATATAACCAATATTACCACGATAGAGTTTACATGTTCCCGGCTATCACACTCAAGTGGGTAGAGCCATCCAAAGCTTTGCCAAGGCTAAGGACGCTACCATAATTTTTATATCAAGCCCAAGGCCACTTGGGGGCAGGGGAAGCTCACAAGGGAGGTACCAAAGTATATATGTAAGCCTACGTTGGTACGTAGTTCTGAGGCACTTGGTTGACTAACCCTTAGCCTACCCGGTGCTAGACACTAATCCCAAAAACTTGCATACGCTCTCTATCCTTTTTCAATGAAGCTGACCATCGTCTAGTGATGAAGTTGACTCATAAAAAACATTCATAAATCTGAAATCTTACAGGAGGAGTCTTTGGCTCAAACCATACCACAAGCTGAAATAGTGGGAGCCTAGACTCCAAAATCCATGTGGTAAGCTAATAACATGAAATTTAGATAAGTCATGAAACATACTTGATAATATGGTCTTTCCAAATACATAAACATGCTTGACATAGACTTTATCATTTGAAAACATGAACGTAGATATGGGTAATTCGAAATCATACTTTCTTCATAATCATCTCATCATGGTTGAACACAAATTCCATAGATCTCAAATTTCATGAACTTTGATGGATGGGCATCATAATCTATAAAACATGAAAACATAATATATTATTGTAAACATTGTAAAATATACCCCATTAATCATAATTCAACATTAGAAACATTCTTAGATCATACCCATGATTGAAACATAGAAAATTCAGATGTTGGGTTAAAACCCCATAGATTCATCAACTAAATTTTTTATGAATTGAGAGGGGAATGGGCATGGGTATGGACCATTACCCCATTCATAACCCTGAATACATGTAGAAATCTAATTTCACAACTTCATTGATTGCCCAATTATAATTTGAGGAAGAACTTGAGGAATTTAGGCTTGATCACCCTTAGGAGCTTGTAGACTTGCATGCATTGAAATGAATAAGCTTAGAATGAATTTACCCCTCTTAAAACACTCTATTATAAGCTTAAAATGACGTATTTTAGGCCTTAGGAACTTAGAAATTATGAAAAATCCCTTAATATATTCGTAGGGAAAAACACACTGCCAGTCCCCACGAGTAATTGGATGACTCGTCTTCCCTGACCACGACTTGTGGTCACCTCTCGTTACCTGCACTGGAATCCCATCATCACTGGTCACCATGACAGACACCACGACTCTGTGTGTGCCCGATGACTCTTGGTGACAACCCGTTAGGGACACTGTCGAAATTATCCATCCTTCAATCAACCCTTGACCACGGACCACTAAACAAATCATACTGCTGACCAAGACTCGTGGTCACACCCCTAGTCACCTAAAAACCCAAAATTTCCAACCCAATCCAAGATCCTCCTCACAATTCACTCAACGACTCGTGGTGCACCCCACAGGTCACTGGACGACTCTTCCGATGTCCTGGTGCAGAAAATTCTATTTTCTCTATTTCAACTTCAGGGTCTTATCTTTGGGTGTTCGGGATATTTTATATACTTGTAACATGCTAAATTACCTAATGTTTAAAAGCCCTATATACTTTGAGGATCATCCATATCATGCCTTTAGAAAGAAAGAACATAGGAAATTTATATAGAACTCTTTCAAACATCGCTGAACTCTTCCCTACAATGTACAACCTAGCCTCCTTTATATATGGTTTAGGAGACTACAAGATAGACTTGACAGTATATAGACTCGGCACACCTTTCTAGATAGCGTAATGAAACAAACTTTGCACACCTATTTACATATCCTAATAAAGCAAACTTGGCATGCTTATCTAGGCACACTCATCTACAAAGCCAAATAAAAACAGACCCCTAATAAAACAAATAGCCTAATACAACAACTAGCCTAATATTTCTAATGGAAGCCCATGTGATGGCCTGTGAATTGGGGCCCACTTTTGTTTTGACATTGGTGGTAAACTTCGTGGGATAGTCTGAGGCGGCGAGCATCCAAAATCTTGCACACATCACCAATCATTATCCTATAGGACAAATTTTAGAGGTATTGCTGGTAGGTTTGAGCATCCTTCATCAATATTCCATCGGAAGCCGTGTTTTCCATTGAAGGAACTCCTACTTTCCAAGCTCCTTTTCATTGATCTTGTGAAGTAACACTTTCTGCTGGACATTCCTGCCATGGGATATTCCATATTTTGACAGCTTTGTTATGGTACATTGATGGAATATTTAATCTTATCCTTGTGATAGCCTAAGTGATCTCATATATAGTGATCTCGTAGGGTGCTTGATATTCCTTCGCTGGTAGTCGAACCTTTTCCTGGTAAGGATGTTTATCAGTGTGGTTCCATGGTGCCAATTCTTTCAGAAAAACTTCTTTTGGAATGCACTTATTTTGCTGTAAGATAAACCTTTGTGCTTCATCAATATTCTTCTACAAAGAACAAAATAGAGATCGAAAATTTCCAACAAAATGAGAATTCTGGCTCATCATGGATTTTTTCATTAATTATCTATATCGACTGACGTAGCATGAAGATCTTTGATTCATATGAATTTTTGAAATGTTAAACCCAATATTTTCGTGTCCTGAACCTTAGTAAGAATATTTTTAGAGTTGGTTAAATCTTCTCAAAATCCTTGAATAAGTTGCACTTGAACTCCATAAGGATATAATATTGGTGACATAAGTACTGCAAAAACCATAAGAGCTCTTGTAGAAAATCATTGGTAAGTGGTATGAACACATAAAAAAATAGATATTTTGGGTTGACTCCATACGACTTAAGGATGGATCCTCCATATTTTATGAACACTTATAGCTAATAGAAAGTCCATTTTTCTATCAGAATGGACGGATCAAATGGGTCTGCATACTGACTGAATAAATCTGGTGGATGAAATGACAACTTTGATGACCCGGGACCTGGTAGGTTGGTAATCATGTTGACTTGGCTGATTGGTTCCTTCTTCTTCATGGTTTTATTTGGAAAAATCATTTTTGTGAATTCATCTATTCTAGATAGGAAATCTACTAGGAAATTACCTTTCCCCTTCAGATGCTTGACTTGGAATTTGTATGGGGAGAACCACTGTGCCCATCTAAGAATTTGTGGATGTGGAAGTATCTTCGGATTTTTCTAGATCATTTTTGGAAAAGCTTTCATATCCATCTCGATTAGGAATTCAATGTGGATAAAAATATTGAACTTCTTAATCCCATTCTTCACAACAAAAGTTTCCTTGAAGGTGGATGATAGTGTTGTTCCACATCTTTGAATAATCTGCTTGCATATCCACATATCTTCCTATGACCATTATTCTCCTCTAGGAGAACTGAGCTCCAATATTCATTGCTAGAGCTAGTCTGCAATATCTTCTTTCCATCTGCTGTGATATGAAGGGTTTTCATTTCTTGGGACACTTGTTCTATTTTTTGTACTGCTTCATCTTGCTCCTTACCCCAAAATTGGGTATTTTTCTTGAGCATCTTTGTAAGTGGAGAAATATATGTAGAGACTTTAGGAATAAATTCTCTAACATAATTTATCACACCTAGAAATTGTTGGAGCTGCTTTATGGTGAAATTGGTGTCTGAAAATATGATCAGTTCTTGACAAATGCGTGGACCTGGACTGTATGCTCCATTACTAAAATGCATCCCCAATATATCAATATTCTTTTGCACAAGGACCATTTATTTAATAGAGCATGACTCCATTTTCCTTAATATATTATGAAAATGATCGAGTAAAGTGAGGTGTTCCTCCAGAGCATCACTAAACAACAATATATCATCGATGTACACTAGCGAGGTGTGGAGGATAGGCTGAAAGATTTTGATCATGGCTTTTTAGAAAAAAGATAGTGTAGGTTTCAGCCCAAATGGCATAACATTCCATTGGATGTGTTGGTCAGGAATGCAAAATCCTGTCTTGGGTCTTTCCTCAGGATGAATCCCCAATTGCCAAAATCCTGATTTAAGATCATACTTGGAAAAATATATAGCTTTGGCTATGTGTGAAAACAAGGTGAGTTTATTTGGAATAGTGAATTATCATCTCAGATCAAGTTGTTCTGGACCTCTATGGATTTAAAAAAGATGATAGCATAGGATCCAATGACTAATCTAAGTTTACCTCTTGTCTGCTTAGCTCTCTTGTTGACGTAGAAAGCATCACATGCCCATTGAAAAATATATGGTTTGATTAGTCCAAACTCCATGAGTTTAGCACACTCCTTTTATGCAAGCTAAAGATGTTCTGGGTTCATGCTGGAGTGGCTTCCATTAGTTGGGTTGATGCTTTCATTCTTCTTGAATGGGTGATTGATGAAAAACTCTTCATTCAGCCATAATGGATTTTTACACGTTTTCATAAGCTCCTTGTGGTATTTAGCACATGAATGCTCCACCAACTGTTGATTGATCTCCTTGATTTGCTCGTCCTTTGTGATATCGAATAGGTGTCACAATTCTGAGTATGGGTTGAATTTCTTCTTCAATGCTATTCCATAAGCTCCAACGTGGAGTCGATCCTTGAGTTGTCTATACATGTCTAGCCCAATTATGAGATATTTTTCACGGACATCTAATCTGAATAGCTTTGTTTTGAAAATTATTCCTGGGAAGAACTCAATTGTGATTGGATGCTTTGTGATGGCCATCGTGGTTAGGATTCCATTTGATGTAGTGCTAAAGCTCATGAAATGGAAAACCCATTGATCATCAGGAAGGACTGTCGGATTCATTAGCGATGCTGCTGCACCATCATCCATGAAGGTAATAACTTGAATCGTCTTATCACATTTGGATGGAAAAACATTCAGTTGGACTTGAGGAATATTTATGGTGTTGTTGATTTCTTCCTCAGACTCTAAGATCTAGTAATGATCATGTCCATGTTCTTCATACACATCCATAGATAAAAGAGTATCCTCTAATGGTTTATTTTCTAGTGAAAGAACTGATTCTAGATCATTGTCCTTGACGTCAACATATTCTTCTATCTCGGAAAGAAGTTGGGTAGACCTTCTAGAGGATAGTTCTTTGCAAAGTGTCCAATCTTGTGGCGGATAAAACATCTACCATTCTTCTGGAATCTGCCTGGATCCTTTCTCCTGAAGTATTTTTTTCGCCTGGTGAATTTGGATCTTCCACCGGTAGGCTTTGTCCATTTGAACTTCTTGTATCTCTTGAACCAACTTTGCCTTCTAGGGGCATGGCAAGAGCAGTTGGACTCAGTGATAAGGTAAGTTTTGCTGCAAGCTTTATCAAGGGCTGGATTATTGTGCATTTTGTTTTACAATTGATCTCTTTGTACAAATATCTTCCAATGCCAAGAAAGTTTCTTTCCTGATATATCCAACTTGAGGGATTGTGATTGACTAGAACTTTTCCTTGACAATCATCATGGTTCGTTCTACTAACATCTTTGGCAAGGATGAGACAAAAGGTCTCTTCAAACTGGTGTCTCTTCCTAGTTCAAAGTATATTTTTGCCATCTTCTGGAAGTGAACATCAATGACATCTATGTCGAATGATACACACATTATCTCGAAGAATTATCTTTGCAATTTTTCTTACCTTTGGCTAGTATCTCCATAAATGACCTCATGTAGGATTCTGATGTTGAAAGAAAAGTCGTGGGATGTGAGGGAAGTATTTTTGTCATGTATCCCCGGTGAGTTTTACCAATCTCTAAGGATGCTGGAGAACCTTGACGTGAATTCTGACAGGATTAGATACTTCTCTCGCTGTACCATGTGTTTTGTTACCATCCAAGTGAGGATGTCTTGGATCCTTTGAGGCCATCTTGAAACCTTGGCATCATCGAAAGTAAAAATATGGAACCCAGTTCCTACTAATTTTGGTGTTGGTTGTTCTAGTCTCCTTTCTAGAATTGGATCATTTGTCATTCCGTCCTGATCATCATCTATTTTAGAAAATTTTGGTTCTCTTGGTCGGTTCATGTATATCGGTGGATTATCTTCCTAGGAGGTGTCTATTAAGAGATCCTCACTGTCTCCATATCTTCTTCTTTAGTCTTTGCAGTAGGATCACTATATGTTGTCTCTTCAATATTGGATCCTAAGTTTTCATCTTCTTCCAAGCCAGAGAGATCTAGAACAACTTGAACTAAGATCATCAAATTTTGATCTAGCTCTTAAGAACTTTCTCCAACTTCCTTCCTTCTTTTGGACTGTGTTTCTGCTGCAAGAGCATCTTTCCTATATCCATTTTGAAATGTTAAATTACGTCTCATATTTGGATTTTTGAGTAAAAGAGATGGGTTCATGTGGAATGGAAGGGAAAGTAGAACTGGACCGGCCCAATTTAGGTGGTGAGTACGTCTGTGATGACATGGGGAAAAAGGAGGACTTTTTGGAATAGATCTGGGGGTTTTGTGGCTCAAAAGATTCATGAATCAGTTGTTGTATTTGTTCTTTATTGTCAACCATCTCTTTTGTTGCTGTGAAAAGAAGTGAAAAAGTCACGTTCCTGGTGGACAAATCTCATAATGCATGTTGGTCAGTGGCAATTCCAGGGCTCTTATATGTCTGACATGCTTAGTGGATGCCATTTCCACTTTCTTCTCAATGTTTTCCACCTTACTCATCATCTTGTTCTGTGTGTGAACAACGTTCTTGAGACAAGTGCCAATATTGGTCAGCACATTGTTTTGGTAAATTGTGTTCTCTAATTGCCAGTTGATAGTAGCTTCAATATCTCTTGTTGGTTTCTTCTCTCTAGTGGGAAGCACAACATTTTTGTTTAGTATTTTAGGTGCATGGCCTACACCAACTTTTCTAACGGGTTGTTGTGATGGGAATTCTGGAGTATCACTAGAGCTGGATAGACTCACCAAGATGAAGATTTGAGGGTTTTGAGAATTTTTTGCTGGAGTGGGTAGAGTTGGCGAATCTTGAGGTTTTTAGGAAACAAGGAATTCATACTTTCCAGGGCGGCTCAAGGAACCAATAGATGGATCCTATCTTCATATCACTTATGGAATTCCTTTTCTGAGAATTTTCCCTTCTTCTTTTTAGGTTTGCCTATTTTCCCATTATCTCATCATATTTAATCTCATCCTCCAGACATTCTTGGAAGTTACATTCAATATCCCATAGGCAGTACATAGTAAAGGGACATTTGAACCACCATATGTTATGATCTTCATGATTAAACTATTTGATCTAACCATGTTCACTAGTAATAGTTGAAAAGTTCAAATTGAATGCATCCTCGATATCTTAAGGTAAGGGAATGGATGTTGGTTGGTACATCTAAAGAGAAAAGTTGTAATGTTGGGTTTTTTGAGATGAGAGTGGTCAAAACTGATGGCTATGGTTTTATCCTATTTTTTGACAAAAATTGGTTCAGTGGATCGAAGAGGTTCAATAGGAGGTTCTCTTATTTGCTCATAGTTGGTAACCCATAAGTCAGGAAGAATTTTTACAAGTTCTTCCTTTGATATTTTTCTGGGTATCTGGGTGCATGTAGTAGTTCCGTTGGGGACAGCTACATATAGTAGCAGAGTAACATCTCCACCTAGAAATAAAAGATCGATGGCATGGTTCTGAACTCACCAATCTATTTGGTAATGAAGAGTTGCCTGGATGGCATCTCTAGATTGTACAGCTCCTTGTATTTTGATTTTGATCTTGAAGGCCTCTGTTAGGTATGGATCATATAGGGACATGTTGAAATTTGAAAATAACATGACAAACACTGTCTTAGCATTCAATATGATCTCAGTTGTACCCGAATTAGCATGTTGGTACCCTTGATACCAGGAATCAAGGAGTGAAAGACCGGCAACAATGGGTTGGCCTTTCCTTCCATGATATGACAAGGCGATTCGAACAACACCAAAATGAATATGGGTAAATTTGTGATTTTTCTATTTCTTTGAAAAATTATCTGGAGTCTGCAGGGTAACCAACTGTTCCTCTTTTGTAGAAAGAATAGGGTGCTAATCGAGTTTTGAAGCAGCAACATATTCTTTTACCCCTTTAAGATTATGTTGTACTAGGGAACGAATTTGTAACTATGGATAGGTTATCTTTTTGGAAAAGGCAGAGTAAGGATTTAGGAGAGGGTAAGTAGGTGGAAGACACTTCATTTTCATTTGGGATTATATCTACGTCGTAAATATAGTCATATTTTCAAGAAAGAGGTTTGGTAAGTGTAGAAGACATATATACTTTGGTAAGGGATTTACAAGGACTAAACGAAGATGGAAACTTATAAGGACTAGACATAGATGGAAAAAACTCACTTATAGCTAACCAAACTGCTCCTTCCTCCAAAGGGATGGGTTGGCTCTGATATCACCAAGGCAGGATAGGGCTTGGACACAGTGGGCAAGGCGGCGAGTTCACAGGAACAATAGTGTTCCTACGAATGGGGAACTTGGCTTCAACATCCTGAAGGATTGCTTGCCACAAACCCGGCTTCAACATACCGGAGGATAGCTTGCCAAGTAAGTCGAACATTAAATTTCATCATAGAAATAAAATATTTTCCCTACAAAAAGACTTGGATTCTACATTCACCTGCACGGTTTGCCAAGTTACTCAACTCTGGAAATCTTTTACTCTACTTATAAATTTAAAATTTAAGAAGAAGAATAAAAAGAAGAAAAGGAAAGTGCATTCTCTCTCTCTCTCTATAATTCAATTATATGCTTTGATTTGTTATCTATGACAAGGGTGTGTACATTTTGGGGTAAAATCTGCACATTCTACTTGCACAACTATCCAAATTTTCCATTGGAAGCTTCTCAAGTACATTCGTATCAGAGATGGACATTTTTGGCCTTGTTAATGTATTGGTCACTTACGAGGCGCCTGTATTTTGCAGGTACCTATCCACGAGACGCAGATCCTTTACAGGTCTGAACAGTGTTACTAGGCGTCTTTCTAAAGTTGCACCTATTTTTCGTAGGTTCTTTCCTGCTCAATTCCCAGTGCTGACTGCATAGCACCTGCGTTTGCTGATGCCACTATGCGCACTCATGTTTTTCACTTCCAGCAGAGTGCTTTTTGCTCAATTCTTTTATTTTTCTTGTCTAAGTTCAACATCTAAAATCAAAGAGAAAAGACGTAAATCCTTCCTAATTTGTGTTAAATTAAAGCAATAGCTCATGCTTAAAATCCTAAAGAGTTGGTAAATTACAAACTCATCAAACCCCCAAACTTGAACCATTGCTTGTTCTCAAGCAAGACATTCACCCACAACATAGAATTGAATTACGCATCTACATCATAAGAGTTGCACAAGGGATTGCTCAGCTTAAGAAAACCCCAAAATCTCACACTAACTCGAGAAAATAAAAAGACTCAAAATATATTTTTACACATTCAATTGGTAACCACAAGCATTTGGCATATCTCACTTCATTCTTTCACTTTAAAATAAGGACACATTCAAACAAATCAAGGTTCACAAGCATCTCAAGTCATTAACAATCAACATTAAAGGTTTGCCCCAAAGTTCACTACACAACTTTCACATTGAAACCTCTCAATTGAAAACACAAGTTTTAGCATTTACTCCAAAGAGGTGATGTCACTTACAAAAAGAGAGAATCCCACTCACATACATGCAATTCAAAACATAGGGATTATAAGATGTTGCAAAGATGCTCACTCTCTCAAGGAATTTCAAGTGCATACACATTGAACCATAGGCTTGCCCATCATGTAAATCGTCATTAATATAGAGTTTATACACTTGGAATAAGTAAGGACTTGAAGGTCATAATGAAGTCTAGGGGACAAAAGTAGGACCACATTTAGCTCTAATGACTAGAACCTCTCTAAGGCCTTTTTGTGAAATCATTCAAACATCCCTCTACGCTTAGCGAGTCTACTTCACCTTATCTCTTCCTACTCATCATTCAAAATTTTTCTCAAAATCCACCCTTTTAACACCATAAACTCTCCATTAAGCCTCATCTAAACAAAAGAAAGCACCACTCAGCTTGTTTCTTTCTTCTTTTGATCAAAGGTTTTTTCAACCAGCCATTTTATTCTTTTCATCAAAAATTTGGTGCTACCTTATATTGAATTTCATTCCTATTTTCCTTTTTTATGCACACCCCAAAACACAGGCTTTTACCTACATCATATTTCATTTTCTTATCCTCTCCTAAATCTTAGGCTTTAAGCCCCGTTTTTATTTTATCATTACTAGTTAGGGAGGATGGGTGCTAAAGAGGAGGATTTAAAAAGGTATAAGGCTTGTAATATGGTTTCCAAGAAAAGAGCTTAAGGCTCAAATAATGATTAACAAGGGTTGATGTTCAAGGTGGTTATTTAGTGGTGAAGTGACTAACCAAAGAGGGCCTAAATTCATTTTCCATGTGTAGCTACATCTAGGATTTCATCTTGAATCACCTTCGGGGCATGTTCTAGACAATATGCATATACCAAAATCAAACTAAAAACCTCACCATACAAGGCATCACACTCCAAAGAGTTCAACTATTTTCACAGTCAATTCAAATGTATGACTTTAGACAAGCTATTTTCGAGTTTTGAACACTCTATTTGCAAATCAAGAAGTCAAATAAAGAATGTACAATTCATGACAAGAGAGTGCTCTTTTTTTAAATTCAAGCTATTTTTCAACTTCAAAAATTATGATGCTATATAAATTGTCATAACCCAGGAACCCAAGGATCATACCTGGAAGTGAAAACAGAGAAAAACTGAAAATTCGCACCAGGACACAAAACGATCGTGAGGTGAGTCGTTAGGAGTGACCACGAGTCGTGAAGTGACTCTTGGTTAGCTTGGTTTGGCAAAGTTCAAGTGAGGAGGCCACGGGCCAGACAACGAGTTATGGTCAGACCTCACGAATCGTGAGGTCACCCGTGGTCAACCCTGGAGGTTTGGCAAGATGGGGATGGGTAGCGTAGGCCACGGAAGGTGACCAGGAGTCGTGGTCTGACCTCACGACTCGTGAATCCTCCCATGGGGTTCCCTTGGAGTTTTGAGCAGTGGAATCAATGGATCAAGGCAACGAGTCGTGCCCTGTGGCAACGACCCGATAGGTCCCTCGTGAGAACTGGCGACCAGAAATTTCCTGCATTTTAATGACAGTGTTTTCGTAACTTCCGAAGTCTCTAAGGACTAAACTACATCATTTTAGATAATTGTTGAGTGTGATAAGAGGAGTTAATTCCCCATTGCATGCTCATTCTCATTCAAAGAGTTTAGAGAGGTTTTGGAAGATTCAAGGCCTTCTTCCCTAATTTTCCTTCGAATTTCTTGGTGGGTGTTCAATAAACCTCAAGTCCATCTATTCCCAGCTATGTAGGGTTCTAAAATTGGTGGAATTCTTTCCCACCCATGCCTAATTTCGATTGAAGTCATTAATTCTCTTATTCAAAATTCCAGGGGGTTTTACCCAAAGCATGTTAATGTGATTTTTCTTTATGGGTATGTCTTAATTGAGTTTTATTCATGGAAATATGCCTGATGGGAAAGTTTTATTATTATTATTTCCTTTAATCCATGTTTCAATCTTTTTTAAAATCTAAATTGCCTATTTATGGATGTTCATTGAAGTTATGATTTATGATGAATATTCATTATTTTGAGTTTATTGATCATGGAAATGCATGAATCCAAGTTACCCATATTTATGAGCATATTTTTGAAGAAATTGAGTATGATGAAATATTGGCAATGCCCACATGATGAATAATGATTTAAGAATTATGACTTACCGATTTATGATTTTGGCCGATAAAAAGGGCCTTGATTCTTGGATAAGCATGTTTTAAAGGAGATCCATGATGATAAATGTTATATCTTAGCCAATGAATTTTATGCATGATGTTAATAATTTATGAATGAGCCTATATGCATATTTTTGGGAGCCGTGTCTAGCACCGAGCAGCCCGGCGTTCAAAGGACTACGCTGGTGTCTCATAAACATGTGCCACTGTGGTCTGTAATGTTTTGATGTTATGATAAAGATCCCCTCAAATGTGATATCACGCACTATGCATGAACCTCACCTGGAAAGCCAGGGTCGGTTCTGTTCACTTGAGCGAGACAGTGGGGCATCATGAAAGGCTCTACCATGATGGTGTCGGTTATGACAAGTCCTCCCATTGTTACACATGTTTTATGCATTTCTATGTCTATGTTATTGGTTCAAGTTATATTTTGATAAAGTTTTCTTACAATTATGATAATGAAACAATTATGAATGATTTGAAAGCCTTGAGCCTTATGATTATTATGAAGATTTTGATGAAAGCATGACGTCCTTCTCCTATGTCTATTTATGAGTTTTACTTTACTTTTAAAATTTCTTTTTTACTTACCTTGCATACTCGGTATATTTCAAGTACTGACCACATACTTTCTATGTTGTATCATTTCATGATACAGGGTCCGGATCTTAGGCTCATCCTCACCCTTAGGCCGTCTAAACTTATGCTTTCAGCTCATTGGTGAGTCCTCATATTCCGAGGGCCATTTTATAGACTTTCATGTTGTTTATGTTTCCGCATTGGTCGGGTTAGTTGGGGGATGTTGTCCCATCAACCCATCTCATGTTTTAGAGGCTTTCAGACAAGTATGTAGTATTCAGCTGTGTAAGCATTTGGTATTTCTTGATGTTATGTTATGAGTATGTTTCCTCTATATCTTTATGATTATCGTTAGGCTTAATTGAACGAGATGAGTTGTATGCACGAGCCATGGCTCGACTTGGGGTCCCTCGGGGTCTCTTGTCCCATGTCTATGATCCGGGTGTACGTTCGGGTCGTGACATCAATAAAAAAATTTTGATTTTGGTGGTACTGATCAAAGTAAGTGTAACAATGACTCAAATACATGACATCTTCCCTTAAGAAAGTCGCTTCTCAATCTATCATAGGGAAATGTCACAAGGTTCGACACACAAAAAGAAAAACAAAATTTGCTCTATGGGAAAGAACCTTGGTATAAAAAACCCTTGAATTT
Source organism: Datura stramonium (assembly GCA_018107945.1). Classification (NCBI taxonomy): domain Eukaryota; kingdom Viridiplantae; phylum Streptophyta; class Magnoliopsida; order Solanales; family Solanaceae; genus Datura; species Datura stramonium. The sequence continues at coordinate 94,866 of JACEIK010003212.1, forward strand.
TATTACTATCTACTATCTACAACGGTGATTGTCAAGTATCGGTCAATAATTAATTGGAATATAAAATCAATCTGTCAATGACATGTCACATCATCAAAGCAAGAAAATCAGCCCAACAATTTTCATTAATTCAAAACAAGCCTAATGAGGGCATTCATTCATCTAAGCAATCATGGAAAGTACTTAAAAACAACAACAACCAAGCCCGACAAGGGGTACAAGAGTCAATAATCAAATAAAAGAAATAAAATGACCAATAGAAAAATAGCACTCCCTACCCCCAACTAAAAATTATACATTCTCCCCAGTGTACATATGACGAATAAGGAGGGGTAAGAACTCCCAGAACCAGCTACTCCTCCCCATCATCATTAGCTACAGCCTAACCACTATCATCTTCACGCTCGACCTCATCATTACTCCCTTATGCCCACGCGCAAGTCATCAATAGGGCCTTGGGCTATGTATGGAGCAATCATGGCTTCATTTAAGAAGTTTAAATCAGGACTAGCTATAGGTGTCCTACTCCGCAATTCTCTCACATCAGCCCAAAGAGAGGAGACCACTCTATTAACACCATTAACATAGGAGAATAGATTATTGAACTTGTCAAAAACATCCTTCACTGCGCTCTTCACCGACATATAGATGAAGGCTGGTAGATACATGGCCAATTTTTTAAGGTTATTTTCATGAGAGTGGCTCATATCTACCAACTTTTGAAGTGCACTCATCCTTGAAGATGAAGGTAGTGGTGAGAACCCTTGAAGTGGCACTTCCACTAAAGCATGTCCTGACATTTTGGGAGTAGGATCACTAAGGTCGGAGGCCAATGGAGCCTCATCAAAGTCATGGGTTGTGGAGTCTTCTGGGGCATCCCAAGTTTGGAGTCACTTCCGTTTGTTTTCGGGAGCATCTGCGTCCCTCTTTTTGTCAATATCAATTACCCCGGTAGTGGAGCTAGGCTGTTCATTTGGAAAGTAGGGGACCCCTACTTTAGCACATAACTGACTGATGAGAACGGGGAAGGGCATGGAGAGACCTTGCTGCCTGGCCTTTCTTTTAGATTGTGTGGTGTCTATCTCACGAAAGTTGACATACACTCTATACATGATGCATACGATTAGGATGGTGGGTTCAATATTAATCAGCTGGTCATTCTTGGAGGGTATGAGGTGACAACACACAAAGTGAAGCCACAACTTGTCTTTGAATTAGTGGTCTTGCCTTGGAATTTCTCCTCCCAAAATGGCCCATAGTGGTTGCGTATCTGCAATAGTTCGAGACATCCATGGGTGTTGATAGCTCTTGCTCGCCACCTTTTTAGAAAACTCAGTACCTGGTTCAATTTCATTACCCCAATTGATAGAGTTTATTCTATCAGGCATAATATCCAACTCTACTCTATAGACCCTGACTGATGGAAGATTTGAGAAGTTATCCACCTTCCTTGTGTGTTTCATCGAGTCTTGCCTCAGTTCATATGAGGCATAGAACTCTATTATGAGGTTGGTTAGTAACCAAGTAGAGCATCCAAGAATGGGTGCCACTGTTGCTAAGCAAATTGATTGTTGATGTTGGGGAAATCTTTCCCCAGCCCTGCTAGATCGAAGCATTTTTTCGGAGTCAAACACAGGTCCTATCACTTAATGTAGTATTTCTTCATTCCATCTTCAGAGAGCCGGATGGAATCTCTGTTGTTAGTAGAGACTTGGGCTTCCTTTGCTTTACCTTTTCACTTTCTTTTGAAGGCTTCTGGGGCCTTCCCTTTGTCATGTCACCTATAAAAAGACATTTTCATGCAAGAGAATTTGAGTGCCACACACAAGAACCAAGCTTTTTTCGTATTTTTCATTAAGGAAAACAGAAGGAAACATCTATACTAAGCTAATGAAAGAAAAATAAGGAAATTGGATTGCCACAAAATAACTCATCAATTAAAATCATTGGCAGTACCTGTAGTTTGCAAGTGGGGATCTGCAGTTTGCAGCTAAGGACCTGTGACCCATAAGTGAGTTGCGGGTGCAAAGAAGTAACACTTCCTCTTACCACTCTCACCTGCGTTGCATCTATGTTTCGCAGATAGGGATCTGCAGCTCGCAGGTATACGCAGAGTTGAGATAGTGAGCCTGAAGCTTATCCCTCATTGCTGCACTGCACTTGCATTGTGCAGGTCAAGATGTGCGGCATGCAGTTGCTCAACAGAGTTCAAAATTTAACCCATATGATTTCACTCAAATTTTTCAGGAAAGTATGAACAAATGTATTATCTAACGAGTACTCAAACTTCCCCAAAAGATATGCCACAATATCAATCAACAACCAAGACCATTATAACCACCTAATGACTTCCCTTATGTTATACCCCGAAATCCCTAAGATTAGACCCGGGAGTTGAAACGGAGAAAATAGGATTTTTTGCACCAGGTCATAAGTGACTCGTGGTGAGAAAGTTTGACTTGTTTGGAAATTGCCAAGTTGGGGTGACCACGAGTCGTGGTCAGCCCCATGAGCCGTTAGGTCACCTGTTGTTAGGCATGGCTGAAGGAAAAGGAAGTATAGGGTAGTGCACTTAACGGATCCTAACCATGAGTCATGGTGTCGCCCATGATGTTCCCTAGTTGGTTTTTGACAGTGAGGATTATGGGAGGTGACCATAAGTCGTGGTCACCAGTAACGAATCATTATGTGCCCTATGGTGACCGGTGTTAAGTTTTTGGCAGTGTTCAGGACGGATGGTGGCCATGAGTCGTTGCCTTCGATGATTAATCATCCAGTCCCTCGTTGGGACTGGAAGTCAGTTTTCCCCTATGAATTTAGTAAGGGATTATCCGTAATTCCTAAAATTCTAAGGCCTAACGTACATCGTTTTAAGATATGAATAGTGAGTTTTAAGAGGGGTAGGTTTATTCTAAGCTATTCCTATTCATGCATGCAAGTGTAGAAGTCTAGAGAGGTGACCAAGCTAAATTTCATCCAAGTTCTTCTCAATTCTTTCTTGGGCAATCAGAGAAATTGTTGAATCAGATTCTCTCAGGTATGTAGGGTTATAAATGGGTGAATATTTTCACACCCATGCCCAATCTCTCTATAATTCATGAAATTCTATTGATAATCCTATGGGGTTTTATCCCAATTCTTATGAAATTCTTTTGATCTATTTATGGGTTAATCTCCTTCATGTATCAAGGCAAATTTTATGAATCATGGGTAGATTTTATGACTATTTCGAATTATAAACTTGTGTATTTAAATTTTAAAATAAACTATGCCCAATTATGTATGTTTAATGATAAATCAAGTTATTATTCCACTTTGATTTTGATTTTCATTAACCCATTATGATTTATGACTTATGATATGATTTCTCTCAAATACTCATCATGAATTTATGTATATCAAGCATATACTTGTTTTACATGTATGCATGAACTTCACGATTTATGGATTTATGATTATGGCCGACTCACAGGCCTTACTTTCATGGCTAGTTCACGTATTTCAAGCCTGTTGATGAGTATCATAATTTTAACTAGCTTATGAACCTCAAGTATATTATTCTATGAGCACTATATATGTTTTGGGAGTAGTATTTAACAATGAGTAGACCCGGGGTCCAAGCATACCCCGAGTCTCAGAACTACGGCCAACATAGCCACAATGGGACCTCCATGATATTGTCCCCTTTGCCCAAATAGGCCCTCTGTTGTGATATCACACCTCTTGCATTGTTCTACCCTTGACAAGGTATGAATGCCCTCCTGACTAGGGGTTTACATGTCAGGCTCCATGGTGCTCATATGGGGTATGTCGATTATAAGAATCTCCCACTATTCCTCATGATTTATATATGTTTATGATTATATACTTTGGCTCAAGTAATGTTTGATAAAGCTTTTCTCTCGTGAGTATGATTATAAATGATTGACGAATGTTTTAAAAACCTTGAGCCTTATGTTTGTATTATGATACTTATGTTACGATCATGTTGTCCTACTGTTATGAACTTTTACGTATTTTAAATGTCCATTTTACTTACCTTGCATACTTGGTACATTCCACGTACTGAACGCATACTCTATGTTGTATTATCTCATGATACAGGTCCGAGGGATCTTTCTCAGCATCATCCTTAGCCCCTAGCCACCACTCAGACTTGTCCAGCTAGCATCGGTGATTCCTCATCCTCCAAGGACATTCAGTATTCAGGGTTGTTATGTCTTTCTTCAGTCTCAGACTTGTTGGGTTAGTTGGGGTGTTGTCCCATCAACCCATCAGATATATTGGAGGCTTTCAGAATGTATGTAGTAATAAGCTGGTCATGTATAATGTGAATTCCACTTCTGATGTTATGTTATGTTTGGACTTTTGCTACATTTATTATGTTAAATATTCCACTTTTATTGACTGAGTTAGATGTATGATCATGCCATAGGTCGACTTGGAGGCTCTCGGGGCTCCTTTTCCTGTGTCTCGATCCAGGCTTTTGGTCGGGCCGTGACAAACTTGGTATCAGAGCAATAGGTTTTGAAGTTTCCTAAAGTGTCTGAAAGACGCATTAAATATAGTCTTTTTCATGGGTGTGAAGTGCGCCAAACTTATGACGAAGAGGCTACAAGACGTTTAGGAAATATTCCCTTCTTTCATGACTCTATCTCATGCCATGAGTTCTACTCTCTCCATTCCTCTAACTCGTGCTATACGCGTGTGCAGAAACATGTCTTCTTAGAACAACAATGGGAGTATGCTAGCCCAACCAACTCCAATGAGCCCCATGTATGTTATGGATACAGAACTTGGGGCCGCCATCAGAGTGTTGATATGAGCTATGATCAACCAGCCTACCCAGTAAACTATGGCACCCGTGTACCCTACCGGAGAGGCGGCAACTACTAAGGTTCAAGAACTCACGAACAGAAGCCCGTCTAAGTTTTGTGATTTGAATATGGGTGGAGAGCGTAAGGGGGAAGAAAGGAGGAACAAGAGGCCCTGGATCGAAAATGTTGAGAGTTCCCAACAAGGGTCAAGTAGTGGGAGTCGCTCTCAACCCCGTCAGAAGTCTCTAGCGCAAGTTCGGGGATACAAGCCTAGGGTGAGGGAGATTACTTACCCAGTTTGCGTGCACTGTAGGAAGAACCACCTAGGAAAGTGCTTGGTAGTTTGAAATTTTTTCTTCTATTGTGTCCATCCTAGTCATTAATATAGAGATTTCCCTTCTGCCAAGCAAGATGGCCAGAGAGGTCGTGCACGGCTGTCCCTTCAGTAGCCCTGTCCAATTGGCTAGCTTGCCAAAGGTGTGGTAGAAACCATTCAGGAAGGTGTTTGATTGGAAAGGATGCTTGCTTAGGGTGCGGTAAGCCCCGAGACAGACTCGGAGATTGCCCTTCTATTAGATCGGGTGATGGTGGAGCCCACGCCCCAGCTATCAAGTTTGCAGGCCACACATCTCAGCAACACGGGTTACCAAAAGTAAGTGGCAGTCAGCCTCAGATGTTGTCTCAAGTAACTTATAAGAATTCATTTCAAACCTACCATGATTTCTGGTTTTGAGAACTACTGTACGAGGTACAAGATCCCTTTGTGCATTTTAATTTGAGATTTATTTCGTGGAAGGTAGGAAAATAATAAGTGATGGGACAAGTCAAGTCTTAAGTTTTCTAATAAAGGAGTTCTAAAAATAACTTTTGGGGATAGTCAATCCATCCTCAATTAGATGTTTCCCTTATGTTTTGCTCGATGTTCCGCTCAACTCATGCTTATGTTTAGAACCCTAAGATGACAGGTAACCCCATCAGTCAGTGATCCCAGTATTACCCATTTAGCTTCATGTCATGGCCCTCATTATGCATGTGAAGTCATGTCTCTTAGCACGCTTAGCTCTATGAACTCAGTCCCTAGGATTTTCCCTATCGGCTCATAAGATCGTGCTATATCAGGATATGCCCAGCTTAGAATTCAAATGATTTCTGCTCATGATTCCCTTGCTCTAAGCCCTATGGATGTTCCCCATGATGCATATGGTGGTTAAAATAGGTACATTCAAGGTAACTCCCTATCCCTGCCTTAGGTGAGGTATATAGAATCCCAAGAAGTGCAGTTATTAGCCAAGCCTGGGAGTGTAACAACCCGCCTGGTTATTTTTGATTGTTGATCCATTTCCCTAGGTTGAACCTTTCCGCACCTTCATTTTGTTATTCATGACTTTTGGAGGTGGATAACATCGTTCTCGAGATGACCTAATGATGATTGGCTGAGATTTTTGATTTTTGGAAGGTTTGAAGTTTGAGGGGTTGACCAAAGTCATCATTTTAGGTTAACAAGCTCGAATTTGGGCTCTGAAAGCTCTGTTGATTCCAGATGGTGATTTATGACTTAGTTGAGTGGTTTTCATGGATCCCGAGGTGATTTGGGAGTGATTTGAACCTTTGGCTGAAATTATGAGCTTTGAGGATGCTAAGTTTGACCACGATCAACTTCTGATCAAAACAACCCTATATTGGTAATTTGATGATTCCAATCGGTCCAGAATAGGCTTTATGATTGAATTGCGTATATGGGTTGTGACCGGTGGATTCTGGATGAGTTCTTGAGTGGATTTGAACGTTTTGCGTATTGGGAATGATCTTAAGCATAAAAGGTGGAAACTCAAAGGTTCGGGACTTCAAAATTTTTAGCATGAATTGTAGGAGTTTTTCTTTATGACTCGAGAAATAGTGGTGTCGTTATTCAGAATAGGTCAGAATCATCCTTGGTGACTAATGTAAAAGCAAGACAGGACAAGGATCCTATTTTGGTAAAACTAAAGGAAGCAATCCAGAATAGGAGGTAGAGGTCTTCTCCAAAGGGGGAGATGGTGTGCTTCGATATTAGGGTTGTCTCTAAATTTCGGATGTTGGTGATTTGAGATATCGGATGTTGCACGAGGCTCACGACTCCAGATATTCGATACATCTAGGTACCACCAAGATATATCGTGACTCTTGGAAAGTCTAATGAGGAAATGACATGAAGAAGGACGTCGCAGAATTTGTGGCTAAGTGCCCCAATTGTCAATAGGTAAAGGTTGAGCATCAAAGACCAGGAGGTGTGCTTCAAGACATCAGTATCCCTACATGGAAGCGGCAGGGGATTAATATGGACTTCATTACAGAGTTTCCTCGCACTCATCGATAGTATGACTCCATTTGGGTGGTCGTGGACAAGTTGACCAATGCCGCTCATTTTCTATCGATCAAAACCACTGATTCCACAGAGGATTATGCCAAACTATACAATCGAAAACTATTTCGGTTTCATGGAGTTCCCTTGTCCATCATATCAGATAGAGCTACTAAGTTTACCTCTCAATTTTGGAGGTCGGTTCAAAAGATACTTGGTACTCAGGTCAAGCTTAGTACAACATTTCATCTGCAAATCAATGGTCAAGCAGAGTAGACTATCCAGATTCTGAGGAAATGTTGAGAGCATGCATGATTGACTTCAACGGTAGTTGAGATGAGTACTTGCCTCTCATTGAGTTTGTTTACCACAATAGTTATCCTTCCAACATTCAGATGGCTCAATTTAAGGCTCTCTATGGGAGAAGATGTAGATCGCCTATTGGTTTGTTGAAGTAGGTAAAGCTATGATTATAGGAACAGATTCAGTCCATGAGGCCATGGAGAAAGTTAAGCTCATATGGGACAGGTTGGAAATAGCTCAAAGTCATCAAAAGTCCTATGCGGATATGCAGAGGAGAGAAGTTGAGTTCGAATTTGATGATTTGGTGTTTTTAAAGGAGTCTCCCATGAAGGGAGTGATGAGGTTCGAAAAGAAAGGAAAAACTTAGTCTTCGTTATGTTGGCCCTTATCAGATTGTGAAACGGGTTGGCAAGGTGGCATATGAATTGGAGTTGCACTCAGAATTAGCTTCCATTCATCCTGTTTTTTATGTATCGCTCTTAAAGAAGTGCTTGGGTGATCCAACCCTAATTGTTCCGGTGGAAAGTATAGGTGTGAAAGAAAGCCTTAGTTATGAGGAGGTTCTAGTAGAGATATTTGATCGTCAGGTCCGAAGGCCGAGAAATAAGAAAGTAGCTTAAGTTAAGGTTTTGTGGAAGAATCAACATGTTCAGGGAGCTACATGGGAAGCCGAGACAGATATGATGGCTAGATACCCACATCTATTCCCTTACATCTTAGTTTCAACTTGAGGTATCAGTTTTACCCTAAAACTCTATTCAATTTCATGTTCAGCTAATGTACCCGAGTTTCTTCCATGTAAATGGATGTATGTGTGGTTCGAGAATTCAGTTCAATCATGTAGTTTAAATCGTAGTTAGTCATTCTGTTAGTTTTCAGCTTATATGATCAGTATTTGAGTATGATGATTGCATATATCTTCTTTTCTGTATGACTTTAAACATTTGAGGATGAATGTTCCCGAGGGGGAGATATTGTTATACCCTGATGTTACACCCCGTGAAAGTTAGTGATTCGTAAGCGTGCACATGGATTTGTGATGAATAAAGAGAGTACAACGCGTGTAGGGAAACTTCAGAAGTCGGGTCGAGCGAGGCCAGGCTTCAAGGGACAGTGCGACGCACCAACACCCTGGCGCCCCGGGCCGTGCGGCATGCCAGCCCCTTGGCGCGTTGAGGGGTGCGAC
>JACEIK010003214.1:141314-174704 GCA_018107945.1 Datura stramonium
ATTTATAGTAAATGGAGAACGTGCTTAATTTAGCCTGTCGTGGAACGGCTCCATGTCACGGAGTGTATCGCGGAGCACTGCCTCCGTGACACGGAGGCAATGCGAAATATCTCTGGAAATCACCCGAAAATAGACCCTCGGCAGCACCTTGCCGCGTTGGCAGCGTGTCACGCTGCTTGGGCAGCGCGTTGGCACCTCCATGTCGCGCAGCCAGCCTGCCGTGGCACGTAGCCAACGTGCAGGTGGGCTGTTGTGCGCAGCCTGCCTGCCGTGGCACATTGCCGACGCGCAGGTGGGCTGTTTTGTGCCTCCTCTTTGCCGACGTTCATATTTTAATTCCGATTCCAAGCCTCTACTTCACCAACTCATGGATTAGTTCCTCAAAGTCATCAAAACCTACAAAATAGAGGCTAATCATGTTGGTTAGCCCATATCTTCACATTTATATAAAATTACATAAAAATGTATAAAATAACTTAGATAAACAAGACTAATTTAAGTTATAAAGCGTAGCTCGGGCATGCTATTTTTGCCCGCGATCAGCTTGGACCAGTCGTTGGTCTTGGGTCTTGAAAATTTAGGTTTTAGACTTGACTAATGGATGTATAGTATGACTGATTGAATGTAACAATGGGTCGTTGTATCTATCATAGTCATGGGAAGGATTTTGAACAACTTTTGAACTTCTCCCTACAGACTAGACAACGACTCATTGGTTGACACAACAGATCGTTTTCACTGTTCGTCGTCACTACTGGAAATTCTGAATGATTTATTGACTTGAGCGACAAACAAGAACAATGACTTGTTGGAGGGGATAACGGGCCGTTGTTTTCACTCGTTGTCACTGGAGGGGTTTCTAACCCGTTCTGGATTTCCTCTAATGACTCCCTACGATGATTCGTTATATTTAACTATGACTCATCGTCTAACTCGTTGTTTGGGAGAAGGTTTTGATCATATTCCGGGATTGACAAGAAGGGAAACATAATGACTCATTGTGGTCAACGATGGGTCATTGTACCACCCATTGTATCTGAGGATTAAAATCTGAAAGGTTGACAACGACTCAGACAATGGGCCGTTGTTATTGATAATGACTCGTTAGTTTGATCATTCTGAGATAAATTTCCTGGTATTTCATACCAAGTCTGAGTTTGGTTTAAGGAACTTTTGGGTTATAAAAATATTCTCTGGTGGGGTAGAATATTCTGCTCTACCTGAAATTTTTCAAACTGTGTCTGAAAATATTTTGACAATACCTATTTATCTCCTCCGAATTGGTTCCACCATTCATAAAACCATCTGGGAATGACTGCAATTTTCATTTCTTTAGAATACTTTACAAATCATGAGTGAGTGTTGGGCCTTAGATATATAAAATTATACCAAGCTGCCTTATAATTATACCGGTTATATGTTTGCGGTTTATGAGCTCTTAACAAGGGAATGTGTGTATGTAGATGATCTGCAAATCATTTAAAAGGACTTAAAATTCTTTTAATTATAATCTTTGAGTACTAAATACTATCGGGATAATGTTGCCCAAGTGCACGCAAGCACACGTGGTCGTCAAGCAATATAGGATTGTTAAGTCCAGGTATCATACCCACAGGGACTTGTCAATTTAATTGTTATAAGTTGTCACTTTAATTTCACTATTTTACAAAACAGTTAAAATGGGGATTGGTTTGAGAAATTAAACTATCAAAAACTTTAAATATAAAATTAACTAAAAAATAATTATGAGCTTGATTGCATTTTGATGATGATGAGAGTCTAGGGAAATGGCACTTGGTTGGTTTCAAGTTGAGTTTTCAAGACGTAATTACACTAGTACGATTCTTCCTATAGTTGTTAATTCAAGTTACTATCCCATTCCTTGCCACTATCCCTAGCATCCAAGAAGAATTTCATGAACCCTAACACCTATATCCCTATGGTGCAGGAGAACAATGAAACACGGTTACCCTACTTGTATTTCAACTAAACGGGATTGAAGGGTATATCCCTATCCTCAACAACAACTTCTATCCTATACTGATGGATTCAAGGGTCTTTCAATTCCTATTTTGTATTTATCTTTAACCCTTTCGATTCCCCTTTCCAAGTTGATCGAAAGCCAATGGATTACTTACAAGGTGATCAATCTCATAAATAATAAATTAACCCAAATAAATACAAACAACTATAATTAAAGAATCGAAACTAGATTAAATTAGTCTTTCAAATCTTCAACCATCCACCATGGACAAAACTCTAGAATATAAGTTTAGCAACTCATAGACAAGCAGAATAATGAATACTTAGTCATCATCATTCGAAAATACAAGTAAAGAAGAGAAAAGCCTAGTGTAGAACTTTGTCTTCCTTTCAAACGGCTTACAAGCCTCCACAATTGAACCACGGAATATAAAAATGATCAAAAGATATGTAGCAAATGACCTAAGTCATGTATTTATAGATGAGCCTTCAAATGATGCTTCTTCCCTCCAAAACTTGTCTTTAAAATTAGCATTTTCTGCCTCAGAATGACCCTGGCATACTGCCCCACTTATCTAACCACAGAGTTAGTCAAATTTCCAAAACTTTCAGCTCCAAAGAGGCCCTAGAGCGCCCCTTCTCTATATATCGCCAAGGTGTTTGTCAAATTTCTCTAAGTTTGGATACCTCTAGCGTGGGGCGCTACTCATCTCGCCAAGGTTTGTGAAGTGCAATTCTTTTGAAGTTCAAGGCGCGCCAACCATAGCACCAACCTAAAGTTTTGTTTTCTAAAGTTCGGGACTTGGTGCAGGGCGCCAACCATAGCACCAGGCCCTTCAGCTCCTCATATCTTCACTCCTTGGATCATTTTGTGTCCATTTTACTTAGTTTCCTACTCAAATCAACTCAAATGATTTGTTATCACATAAAACACATACACACACACATGAATCTAAGCATGAATTAAGGATTATGAACTCAAAAACATGATCAAATATGGGTAAAAATATGGCAAATGGGCATAGAAATATGCCCAACATCACCACCCGCACTTAAATCATTGTTCGTCCTCAAAAATCTTTAGAACATACCTAAACTCATGTTTCACCATCACACTTGACACCTTTATCAACTCATTCTCAACCAACTAGCAAGGATCATACATAAAGTGGTTTATCATAAGCAACACAATTTCATCAATGCACACATGAAAGCTTCATAATCAAGATTACACAATGTCTATAAATAACTCATCTTTTCAACACAAATGGACAACATGATTAAATGTGACACATGCAACAAGTAGTACACCAAATTATACTTCTTATGCCCCTTACTTTTAGTGATGTTCCTCTCTCAAATTCATCAATGTAAAAACATGGAACATAATAAGTTACGCACACTCACACTCACAAATGATGTGATGCACATAGGTAACATACCATAGTCTTGCTCTTCATGTACGTTAAGATTACCTAATTTCTTCAAGAGATTAAGATCAGAAGGTTTTTTCTTGGTTGTAATGTCGGCTAAGGGACGGGGAGGATTGATATTTTGTTTATTAGTGACTACCAGCCTAAGCACTTTTAAGCTATATTTCACGTTCCTTTTCCACCACCTCTTTCCTTGCTTGTTAACCTTTTATCTACTCACCCTTGTATTTTTTTTCATGTCTCATTTTTCACTACTTGACTGTTAATTTCCTGCTCATAGAATAACTAAGGATTTTGCAATTAAATCTCCCTTTTTTATTTCCCTAGCAGCAAGTAGACAACATAGTTTTATGGCACCCCTTCTTCTCACTTTTCTTTTCTTACCCCAAATTTTTTCTTTTTCCCTTGTAATATACCTTGATGGACATTAAGTTTCAAGTTTCAAAGTGCCTAAGACTACTTTGGATAAAAATCTGAGGTCTTAAAAAGATGGATTAAGCTATTTTTATGGCTAAGAAAGAATAAGGCTTCAAGTTGCGGTTAACTAGGAAGAATGATTAGGAGTGTAAACCAAATATAGGAAAAACATGGCTTATACAAAGAAATTGCTTGATCATCTCTCAACTCCCTTCAAACTAGTTATCCTACATATACTAAGGTAAGTTATAGATGCTACAGTATATACACATAGAGCAATTCAGCTCACCTCTCATGGCAACAAGAATCTAATCAGTTTCTACAGCTACACATTCACACAATCATATTGAATGACAAGTTTATTCACAATTGAGCCCTAAGGATATGTTGAGTCAAATTAAAGAGATATGTGTGTCTCTCATGGATCCTCACTCATGCAATCAAGATGACCACTCTATTAGCTCTAGCAAAGCATCTAAGAAAAAATATCAACAAGCATACAAACGGATGACCAACGACTCAATTATAAAAAATAAAAAAAATATGATGAATATTCCCTTAATACAGTCGTCATCCATCTATCATAAGGAAACATCACAAGACCCAAACAAAACCAAAAAATTGACTCCAAAATAAAGCAACCAAAATTAATATAGTCAAGATGAACAATAAGTCAAAATATCCCAGGCATCCAAGTCAACATCACCATACTAGCTATTACAACCCATTACCTACGAATCATCAAGCTACTTCTATGAGGAATGACTTAATAATGCTATGACCTACTATAAATATAGCAATTAAAGAACAACAAGAATCTATCTTTCTTCCACCCCACTCTTAAAAGGGACACTGTCCTAAGTGCACACATAATCATATCATAAAGGGAAAGAAAAGGAACTTCTTGGGTGCTAAGCGTCATCCTCGAGATTGTTCTCCTCATCCTCGTCAGCATCATCATGTTCGCCATCAACCTACACGACGCCCATAACAACATCATCCTCCTCATCCATATCTAGGTCATCAACACCATTAGTACAGACTGTGGCCTAATCATCATCAAACGGCTTCTCAAAAGTTGGGCCCACTTGGCACATCAACATTGCACTCTCTGTGAGCGGGTACCGTGCCTCTAAAGTTGTCATGTCCTCTATAGTGGCGGGTCGATGTCCTAGCGTCAGCTATAGATCCAACATCCAAATATACGACCTTCCATCTCTTATGACGAGACTAACGATCAACTATAGTAAGAAGAGTGCCTATGGAAGGGACAGTCTTCTTCATCTAGTAACGTCCATCATCTTTCCAACAAGGTGCCCTGCTAGAGGTAAGACAAGGTCTGCATCCTCCTCCTTAATACCTGCCTCCCGAAAGAACATGGCCAAGAGACTGTTGTGATCTTCCCATATTGTCACAAATCACAACACCAAAATTGATCGGTATCCCCTTCATCAATATGTACACCAAAATAATCCGTTCTCGAGTCACCTCTGTCATATGTGTCCCAGGGAGAAAGACAACACAAACCAACTTTACCTACACCTTTGCCTCCCAATTCAAATAGGCAAACACAAGTGTGGAATGAGTGCCATTATGATCCCTCACCCAATGAGTGGATGAGTTCTCACCACATAGAGTGTGGCAGATGTCTCTGTATGGAGGCTTCTCCAACAAGATGAAGTACTTTGAAGGGTCTACTGCAGGTGTCCCTAGAAGGGCCTTGAACCTTTTAGAAATGAACCGCACCACCTGACTTCTATCTTTACCATGGTGCTCTCTCCAAATGAAATTGTCATGCCCCACCATGGGAGGCATGACTGGCACCGAGTGCCACAGTGAAATCTAACTGACCTGGCTGGCTTCTGCATATCTGATGCATGCCTGCAACTCAATTCAAGAAAACAATGAGCTATATCTTGCTTGGTTCCTGATCTGTAGCTGTGTCAGAGCCTGATGGACTCATGATCTATAGCTGTGTATGAGTCCGAGGGACTCCTAATAATTGCACCCTGGGAACCAAGCTCAATAAGGGTGTGATGCCGATACTACATAAACATAGTAGTCTAGCCATGGAATGGACTGTAATATCTCCCTTGGGCCTCTGAATCATCCCTTGGGATGACATATCACTCCTTGAGGCAACGTCATATATCCCTGTAGGCAACATCATATAGCCCGTAGGCAGCGACACAGCTAGTAACCCCAGGGTGGTCACAGAAAGCTCCTAGGTAAGGACAATCCCACCCGATGTGCTATACTAAAATCTCACTCTAGCCACTCGAAAGGCGTATCTGGCCTTCTGGCCTTAACGCGACTGCTGCTCGCCCATAGACTAATCTGTACAGCTGCTAGTAGGCACACCCCCTGTACCTGTATCTGATCATAGGATCTTGGTAGTGATCATAATATCTAATGGTCTAGACCGGATAGGGTGCGATCTGGAATGGCCTAACAATACTCTGAATGTCCTGTTTGGACAACTATAACTCATAAGCAATTAAAGTGTTGCAGACGACCAATTACTTAGTTCCTTTGTTTAGAATGGATGTAGGATTGCTACTGACCAGACATGTTTTTGAGCGGTCAGTCTCTAATCCCCCACAGGTAGCCTACTGAAATTCTAGGACTGAGGGTAATACTATGGTAACATGGTTCTAGTCCTTTAGACCTTGACTTGGCCTGTTCAGATCTTACATGACTCTTCTGGACTATTCCTAACCTTGAAGTTAATTTTACATGGACTTAGCCACTCACGACAACCTATACTTAAGTATCTCATAGAGCAGGCTAGGGCGTTGGCCCCACCTCTAACTACTAATAAGGTCCCCTTCCTTCGGGTACCCACGGGTCTATTTGACCTGAAAACTGGGATGGCTCTCTGGGAAACCTGTATGACGAATACTAAGTAAACTGGAACTGACCATCACTGGTAGTAGCTAACTGGATGGCAGGCTGTCACTCAGTTCACTAGACAACCCTAGTGCCTCTGTCTCTAACGTATGGCCATCCTACCTAAACCTCTGGCCCTAGGGTGTGAGGGTACGCCAAAGGCCTCTAGGCATGCTTCACTGACAATACAGGCGCCAAACTGGTAGTTATATCACCTAGCTGCACCTATGCTGTTAAACTTACTAACTCAGGCCCAATAACTATCCACGATCTTCTAACGGGCCTGACAATAAGGCATCCAATTCTACCAACACAATGAATTAAAGAACGGAGGATCTAATACGATGCTTCTAGCGCGCTTCACACTTAACAAGTTATTTCTCGACAAGGGATACTGTGATATGATCTTTATAAGTTTTCTAGCAACTAACCATACCATATGTAACCATAATCTACTGATAGCAGCTAATCACAACATACGTGATCCTTATATACTAGCAGSARCTAATTACAACATATAGGGTCATTATSTATGTTTAAAACATAGGTCATATCACTACACGATGAGAATAACTTGCCAATGGAATAAGMCTTAACATACCCCGAATGCCTACTTTTGTTTGTTTAAGCAACTTTTCCACCTAAAGAYAATAATTTCATTTAGTTGCCGCCTTTATTCTGAATGAATACTGCTATTTCAACAACAAGAACGACCAATAACAACATCTTTTCAATAGAATTAACTATAACTTCAACTCTGTTTCATTCAGTCGAAAACTTATAATTTCTCGAGGTTTTAGAAGGGAGAAATACTTACCTATTATCTGTGGCCGTTTAGAATCCAATTTGAAGTAATTCGGACAAGTTTTACTTAGCAAAGTTCTAATTTGCTGAGCAAATTTTCGAGAAGTAACTCCATAGTAATGCTTTTCATAGGTCTAGGATTCGTTACTCGAAGTTAATTTGAGATTGGACGGTGTTTGGTAGCGTAATTTGATGAAAACTTGAATAAAGTTGCGTGTTCTTTCATTTCTAGCCGAGGGAAACATTTAATGAATGATTTGAATTGAACAAGGAAACATATATATAGGCATAGGGCGGTGTCCTGGGCGGCGCCCCGCGCCGGACAAAGCGCCAAGAGGCCAGCGCCCTATGCTTGCCAAAGCGCCAAGGGCCCTGCCATGCCGCGCATCCCACGATGCTGATCCCCCTGGCGCACCGCACTGCCCAAAGCACCGGAAGGCTGGCATGTCACGCTGGCCCTTCACGGCCTAGCCTCGCCCGACCCTACCTCTGAGGATTTTACCGACACGCATCAAGCTCTTTTTACTCGTCACAACCCACGCGTACGCCTACTAACCGTTAACATTTTATGGGGTGTAACATCCTCCCCCCTTAGCAACATTCCTCGAATGTCGTCTTCATGCTTAAAGGAGTCAACTCTTTTAACTAGTATTTGGAAAACAATTTCGGCAGGGTCTCCTCTGTAATATGGACTATCCGGGAACTTTAAACGCAAAAAATTCCAACACAGGCATCTCACAGGATGCTACCTGCAGCTAGAATACATAACAGTACTATATGTATGTGACCAGCTGATAACAACAACAACAAAGTCTACTATATAGCATCTGAAACTATTATACCTTAACTGAAATCGGCTAAGTCCGCATACTTTCATTATAGGGCCTGGAACAACCGAAACTATCCAATCTTTGCATCACTCATAGCAGTTTTCTTTTATCTATTTTTTTGCAATTCATTTTTTCTATATTTCCGTTCCCTCACGATACTCTAATAAGCAACAATTTTGGTTCTCATATTAACTCCCCTGAATCTTGCTATATGGTCCTCTCCGTGGAATATCGCTTTTGTACCTTGAGTATCTCTGACTGGGTCAATCTGAAAAAAAGGATCTTCTATGCGCTTGTGTACTATTGATAAACGGATCCTAGCCCTAAAGGCAATTCTATCTCATGGGCCACTTGGCCAATTTCCCGGAGGACCCGTGTAGTTTTAATGAATCTAGGGCTTGGCTTGCCCTGCTTGTCAGGTCTCACAATGATCTTCATTGGTGAGCTTTTAGAAATATTCAATCACTGCTTTCATTTCTAACTTCTCCACATGCTAGAGTAAGGCTTCCGGCGACCCTGGGCTGCCGGTACCAATCTCCGTATTACTATAACTGTTTCCCTCCGACTGATGCAGTGTGCTCGATTTTATTATCCTTGAATTGCTTCAGGACATCATATAGGGAACCTACATTCCCACCTTTAACATAATTCCTAGTATCTGAGTCGTGCGCTCCACTTGGTCACTGTCTGTGGACGGGAAGTTGTACTCAAATTGACTTGCATTCCAATTTGTTCTGACAACTTTTCCAAAGCCTAGCTATAAGTTTTGGTCTTTGTCAACATCTAATAAACACTGGGACATCATATCGCCGGCGCAGTTCTTTAATATCCAATTCAACATAATCTTTAGCTAAAACATAATTTTGACCGACAGGAAAATGAATTAATCTCATTGGTCTTTCGATACTGAATCGAATAGGATCGAATTTACCCCTAGTATGGGTTAACCCAGCAACTATATTCATACTGTCTATCTTCCCCTTCCACATAGGCACGACTATTTCGTGAATTAGCTTGCCCGATTCCTAATGGTCAACCTCTCTTTGCTGTCCATATGAGCTTTATGCCACAACTCGGTATTATCCTTCTTCTTCCTGTGCCAACAGTAGATCTCTTTTATAACTTAACGCGGTTTCATCAAACCCGAGTGGGGGAAATAAAAGATATGGTATGCCTTTCTACAATCTACTAACGAAACCCTGCCACATTTGGAACATAGAGTCGGCCTCAGAGTCTCAAGACCCTGTCTCCTACCATCTCAAAGGCCGGTGGCTCCTTCTGCTGGGCCCTATCTTTGGCTGTACTAGGCTAGGGTCTCATACCATCATTCCTTTGGCTTCACAATTAGTGGGGACATTACAGTATTCTAGGTTACAACCTTACTATCCTTTAAATGTCAGCCTGCTGCTTATTTCTCAACATTCAGGGGAAATCCCAAGCTTTATCAGCCCGACACCCCCTGGAGGTGGTCCTATTTTCCCCTCAAGTTCGACGGTCGAACCTTGACATTACTTTTATAAGCTGAAAATTGGGGTTCGTGCTTCGTGCTCCGTGCACCTTACTAGCAGGGATATTTCCGACAAAGTTTATCAACCCGTATCGTTCTGACCTGCACTCGGGCCAATTTGGTTCATATAATCTCTATGTCCTTCGACATAACAAACTTGGGACATAACCATTATCTTGCAGGTATGCCCTACCATCATTAACACCTTGCGGGGAATCGGCCTATCTCTAACCTGGTCTTTACTATTGCTGGGGGTTTACCGCTGATGGACTCTCTCACATGCAGTTGAGTGCCACTAGAAATATTGTACTCCCTCTTGATTTACTATTGTGAGGGTCTAAGTATCTTTATAAACACTAGGGGTCTCAACCACTTTTTAACCCTTTCCGGAGGCAACAATTTAACCCTCCTTTATTAATCATTCTGGACAATATGGCATTGACACTTGCGCTTTCTGTTGTACTCGCACGATCCTTTATGTATTTCAGGTAATCCGGCGCTACTTGTCGTCCCTATCTAATTCTAGATGTCTACTAAGTAGGCTAACTCATATGCATATACCATACTCTAGACCTCTTATTCCGAGGCCGTAGGGAGAACTGGGGATGGTGCTCCCATATCTATTATCTTATCAGATTCCTGGTATCCTGGGAGGATGCTGGGAAGATTATAAGACACCTGCTTCCGTCCCTAAGCTAATTGTCCCCCAACCATAACACTTCACTGGTATCCTCTCCTGCTGCTGTAGGTGACTTGCGGCAAACTGAAGTCTGTCCCATATTAGACATTATTCTAGATAGACACACCAATGAAAACTTAAGGATTCATCCCTATACAACTCGGCTCTATAGCACCATCTGAGAAGAAGAAAGGGTAACCATATTATCATGCCTCGTAGCCTCCTGCTTATAGAGTGTGGTGCACAACATATTTATAAGCAAGACTCTACTAGACACGGCTTACAAACTCCCTAGGATACGAACTGCTCTGATACAAAGTTTGTCACGCCCCACCTTGGGAGGCATGACTGGCACCTAGTGCCATACTGGAATATGACTGATCTGGCTGACTTCTGCACATCTAGTGCATGCCTGCAACTCAATTCAAGAAAACAATGAGCTATATCTTGGCTGTAAACAAAGCCTTCGGTCGACAAGGCCATATAGCCACCTGTAAAAGAAAACAACTAACCAACAACAGGCAACAAAAGGGATCCTATGCGGGCCGACAAGACCACCATGCGGTCTAGTTATAACAGAAATAAGAACAAGCTACTATGTTAGGCCCCACATGGCCAGCACACAAAACATAGCTAATTTAGGCCTCATACAACCATAAATAACCAACTAACTGATGACTGTACTTTGCAAGCCTCTAAGAATACAAATAATGGTCGGGATAGGGCCCCGGCCTACCCAAAAGCTATCTAAGTGAAAAGACGTAATCTCTACATCCTGGCAACTCTGAATCAAAGGAGCTGGCCAACTACTGATTGTGAATCGCTGCTAATGGAGGTTTGGAACTCTTTCTGTCTAAACTTGCAGGCAAGTAATGCAGTGCCCAGGGATGGGCGTCAGTACAATATGTACTGAATATGTAAGACAGTAATAAAAAGCTGAACAAAAATTGTTAAAGACTAAGAGTAAGTAGAATGAAGGGGCAGAAAGTTTAACCTGTAAACTTACTTATTCATAACCTGCATCTAGCAAAACATTGCACGTACATGATCTAAGACTTTATAGTTACACATTCATAAACTATAACTAGCAGGCAAGAGTGCACACAAGAACCTAACCCGGCCCCCATAATCCTGGAAGGTACAAGCAACATAGAAATAACCTACCGGGACCACCATAGGCCCTGACAAGTACACTTCAATCTATATACCCCTATCTAGGTTCTTATGCCTCTACTGGTGCTATAGCCAATCTACTAGTCCCTTGGGTCTGCAACTGAACCTGCTTGGTTCCTGATCTGTATCTGTGTTTGAGCCCGATGGACTCCTAATCTGTAGCTGTGTCTGAGTCCGAGGGACTCCTGATAACTGCACCCTGGGCACCAGGATCGACGAGGGTGTGATGGCGATACGACATAAACATAGTAGTCCAGCCATGAAATGGACTGTAATATGACCCTTGGGCCTCTGCATCGTCCCTTAGAATGACATATTGATCCTTAGAGCAACGTTATATAGCCCCGTAAGCTACATCATATAGCTCATAGGCGGCGACAGAGCTAGTAAACCTGGGGTGGTCATGGAAGGCTCCTAGGAAAGACAATCCCACCTGATGTGCTATACTGACGTCTCACTCTAGCCACTCGAAAGGAATATCTGGCCTTATGGACCTAACGCTACCGCTGCTCGCCCCTAGACTAATCTGTACAGCTGCTAGCAGGCACACCCCCTGTACCTGTATCTGATCAGAGGGTCCTGGTAGTGATCATAATCTCTAATGGTCTAGACTGGATAGGACAAGATCTGGAGTGGCCTAACAATACTCTGAATGTCCTGTTCGGACAACTATAACTCATAAGAAACTATAGGGTCCCAGACAACCAATTACTTAGTTCCTTTGTTTAGAATGGTTGTAGGAATGCTACTGACCATACATGCTTTTGAGCGGTCGGTCTCTAATCCCCCACAGGTGGCCTACTAAAATTTTTGGCCTGAGGGTAATACTATGGTAACATGGTTCTGGTCCTTTAGACCTTGACTTGTCCTGTTCGGATCTTACATGACTCTTTTGGACAATTCCTGACCTTGAATTTAATTTTACATGGACTAAGACACTCAAGGTAACCTGTACCTTAGTATCTCATAGGAGCAGGCTGGAGCATTGACCCCGCCTCTAACTATTAATACTGTCCCCTTCCTTAGGGTACCCACGGATCCTGTTGGCCTAAACAAGCCCCGGGATGGCTCTGGGCAACACGACGCAGTGGGCCTAAGTAAACCAGGCCTGACCATCAACGGTAGTAGCTAACTAGATGGCGGGATGTCCACTCAGTTCAATAGACAACCCTAGTGCCTCTGTCTCTAAAGTATGTGTCCTACCTAAACTGGCCTGGGACGTGGTATCTCAAATCCTTTGGGCGTGCTTCAAGCGACAATATCCACGAAAAAGCAAAGTAATTATATCGCCTAGGGTTTGTACCTATCTTTACATTAAACTTACTAACTCAGGCCCAATAACTATCCACGAGCTTCTAACGGGCCTGACAGCCAGGCATCAATTCTACCAACACAATGAATTAAAGAACGGAGGATCTAATACGATGCTTCGCGCGCGTCACACACTTAACAAGTTCTTTCTCGACCAGCAAGGGATCTTTAACGATATGATCTTTATAAGTTTCTAGCAACTAACCATACCATATGTAACCATAATCTACTGATAGCAGCTAATCACAACATACGTGATCCTTATATACTAAACGAGGAACTAATTACAACATATAGGGTCATTATCTATGTTAACATAGGTCATATCTTACGATGAGAATAACTTGCCAATGGAATAAGCCTTAACATACCCCGAATGCCTACTTTTGTTTGTTTAAGCAACTTTTCCACCTAAAGATAATAATTTCATTTAGTTGCACTTCTTTATTGAATGAATCTTCTTCATTTCAACAATAAAGAAACGACAGATAACAACATCTTTTCAATAGAATTAACTATAACTTCAACTCTGGCTCATTCAGTTGAAAACTTATAATTTCTCGAGATTTCAGATGGGAGAAGTGCTTACCTAATGTTTGTGACCGAGTAGGAATCAATTTGAAGTAATTAAGCTTTCGATTGGAGTTTCGGTTACTGATCGAAATTTCGAGAAATAACTGCGTAAGTAATACTTCCCGTAGACGTAGGACTTGTTACCCGAAGTTAATTTGAGATTGGACGGCGTTTGGTAGCGTAATTTGATGAAAACTTGAAGAAGGATTACGTGTTATTTCGTTTCTAGCCGAGGGAAATATTTAATGAATGATTTGAATTGAACAAGGGAGCTTATATAGGCATGGGGTGGTGGCCTTAGAGGCACCCCGCACTGGCCAAAGCGTTAAGGGAGCCGGAACCCTGCGCTTGCCAAAGTGCCAAGAGAACCTGCCGTCAGTGCCTCCCGGGCCCGGCCCCACTGGCGCGCCACATTGCCCAAAGCACTAGCGAGGCTGGCGCATTGCGCTGTCCTTCACAGCCTGGTTGACCCTACTACCGAGGCTTTTCCACATTGCGTCAAGCTCTTTTTACTCGTCACAACCCACATGTACGCCTACTAACCATTAAATTTTATGGGGTGTAGCAGTATCCTAGTTTGTGTAGGAACTCCCTCACTGACAATACGGTTTCACCTCTCCGACTTATTAAAGATGTAACCAACTCCCAGCTCACGTATCTTGTACCAAATGACCGAACTCAATTGCGGATGCCTCCATCTATACGGTTCTCATGGGCATACTTGACTTTTAGAGTTGAACCAAGTAATCCCGAGGCTCTACGCTTTTATCCAAATCTCTTCGCGGGGCCTTCTTTGAAAGCCGAAGAACTAACCCCATTTTTTCCTTTTCTAGTCCTCTTGAGACTTGAATCCATAACAACCACCTCCTTTCCTTTTGATTCCACGGTACCTAATAGAAAAAAACAAGAGAATTTTTACAAAATTAGTTTGTAAACAAAATGGCTAACTAGTTAAGTGTTGAAGGAGAAAAATCTACCCCACACTTAATTTTGCTAGCATACTTGTGGTGTGTCAAATAGGGTACTCAAGACTTCCCCCATCATTATACAATCTCAACAATTCATATTAATTGACTAACTCCAACTACCACAAAGCTCATGGATTTTTCTTCTTTTACTCTCCTCTAATTCAACTTTTGGGATTGCCTCCAACTAGGCCCCATCCTCTCCCTTTCTCTTCTAATTCATATCTCGAGTAATTCATGTAATGAAGTAGAACTATTCAATTCAACTAACAAGTAATAAGAAATTTACTTCCATTCATCAAAAATTAATCAAAATTTCAACAACTCAAGCATTATTCATATTCAAGACTTCCAATGCAGTACTTTCTCTCTCTATAATTAATACATCTACCCGCAATGTTCAAGAATTCAGTTCATCTTTTTTTCATCCCCAAAAGTTGGAAACTACTACATTCAACCAAAAATACTCAACCCAACAAGGATAACATATTATAATGGAAGTATTTAAGAATTTAAGCTCATAAGACCCAAAATATGAAATTCAAGCTTTTCACCAACAACGGTAATTTTTGGGTCCTACATCTTTAGGAAGAAGAGGTGTGAGACATGCTTTGCTGTTATCTAATCAAGAGAGATAAAGAAAGGTACTTAGTTGAGTTGAAGATGAGAGCTTCTCCACAACTTGAATAAGACAACAATGGAGAAGGAAGAGTGGGGAAGGCGATCTTGCTAGCCACATGGCCTTCGCTAAGTGTTGAGGCCTTTGGAAATTTTGATTCCCTCCACAATGAAAGTTTGCTCCATTTGATACCCTAATTATATACATTACTCATAAAACCTCCACCACAGCCTTGTTTCAACAAAGTATACATATTCAGGATTAAGAGGACAACCTGAAGAGGCGTGGCTTTATCTACACGCCTCACATGATGGCGGTAGAGGTTTTTCACGATGTACCCTGTTTGTACTTGGCCTCATCTTTGGTGTGGTTGCCAACTTGCGATCGCATTCATTAGGCGGCTAATGTCTCCTTCATTGCTGCAACACCATCCACCTCAAGCTTTCTTGGCACCTTTGCTACTGGAAATCCTCTACCTGAGTCTTGATAATCCTAAATCCTCGGGGACATGAGGTTTAAGAGAGCCTCAATTTCATCATAAGTTTTGAATAGAATCTATCCTTGTGCGAGGTAGCATCAAGGGAGTATCTTAGACTCGGGCTTGAACGTATAAAGTTGTTCCCAAGTATGTCATAGGCTGCATGTGGTGTGGAAAATCCCTCAACTAACCCTTGTAACATTCCCACGCTTGAGCTAGCAAATTGATCTTCCTTCAAATCACTTAGTTCTTCTCGAAGAGAAAAGAACACGTTGATGAACTTGTTGGAGAGGATCTCCCAAGTAGTGATGGAACACAGTAGGTCATTTTGAAGCCACTCCTTGGCTTCTCAGATCGGTGAACGGAAAAAGAATTGGCTTGACATATTTATCTGACACGTTATGGTAGTGGAAATTTTCACTCAGCTCCATGAACATCATCAAATGCCTATGGGGATCCTCGTGCGGCTTGCGCTAATATTGGCAAGTGTTTTGGACCAACCGCATGGTCCCTCCCTTGACTTAAAGTTTCCTAGTGATGGCCGTTTGATGATTGCTTTAGAAGCATTCTCTAAATTAGGCCTAGCAAAATTCATCACTGGAACTCACTCATTATCTTCACTTGATGCCTGCTCATTGTTTTCCATAGCTAACCTTCGAAGGGTTCTCTCTATTTTAGGATCAAGAGAAGCCAAGGGTGGTCCCTGACTTCTCGTACTTGGTATACAATGAGGAAAACAATCCTATGAACACCAATAAAAACAAGAAACCAACGTAAAATTTTGACTAGTGAAATAAAATTCTAACCTACAAATGATTAAACAAAATATTCAAGTGCCCGGCAACGGCATAGAAAATTGATGTCGTGCAAGCACACACAAGTGCCGCGTGGCTATCAAGTAATATAGGATTGTTAAGTCTAGATATCGTATCCATAGGGACTTTTAAGTTAATTGCTATAAGGTTGTCACTTTAATTTCACTATTCTACGAAATAATTAAAATGAGTTGTTTGAGAAATTAAACTATCAATAACTAAATATAAGAATTAACTCAAAAACAATTGTGAGCTTGATTGTATTTCGATGATAATGAGAATCTAGGCAAATGGACTTGGTTGGTTTCAAGTTAGCTTTCAAGACGTAATTACACTTGTACGATTCTTCCTAGGTGTTAGTTGCAAGTTCTTGTCCCATTCCGTGCCACTATCTCTAGCATGCAAGAACTATTTTATGAACCCTAATGCCTACATCCCCATGATCGGAGAATAATGCAGCGAATATGGCTACTTGTATTTCAACTAAACGTGGTTGAAGGGTATATCCTATCCTCATCAAGCAACTTCTATCCTATCACCAATGGGTTCAGGATCTTTGAATTCCCATTACGTATTTATCTTTAACCCTTTACGATTCCATTTCTCAGATTCAATCGAAAGCCAACGGATACTTACAAGATGATCAATCTCATAAATACTAAATTAGCAAATAAATATAAACAACCATAATTGAAGAATCAAAAACTAGATTAATTTAGTCTTTCGAACATTCAACAATCCACCATGATCGAAACCCTATAATATAAGTTTAGCCACTCATTGACAAGTGAAAAAAGAATACTTTGTCATCATCATACTAAAATACAAGTAAATAACGAGAAAAATAGTGTAGAACTTTGTCTTCCTTCCAAACAGCTTACAAGCCCCCACAATCGAACTACATAATGTAAAAATGATCAAGATATGTAACAAAGCGACCTAAGGCATGTATTTATAGATTAGCCTTCAAATGAAGCTTTGCCCTCAAAACTTGGCTTTAAAATCGGCATTTTCTTCCTGGAATGACAAATTACGCCGCCCCCTTATCTCACCATAGAATTAATTAATTTCCAACTCTTTTGGCTTTGGAGGAGAGGCCTAGCGTTCCGCCCCTCTATCTCGCCAAGGTGTTCGTCAAATTTCTATAAGTTTGGACACCTCGGTGTGGGCGCCTCATCTTGCCAAGTTTTGTGAGCGCAATTCTTACGAAGTTCAAGGGCTAGCGTGGCATGCTAGCCGTAGAACCAACACGAAATTTTGTTTTACGAAGTTTGGGACTTGGTGCGGGCGCTAGCCATAGAAACCCAAGGCCCTTTAGCTCCTAAAATCTTCACTCCTTGGATCATTTTGAGTCATTTTCACTTGCTCAAATCAAATCAAATTGTTTGTTAGCACATAAAACACACACATATGAATCTAAGTATAATTTAAGGATTATTAACTCAAAACATGATCAAATATGTGTAAAAACATGGCAAATGGGCATAGAAATATTCCAAACATTAGGATTATCCGAACATTTTAATTTGTGCTAAATTTTTATTTAATCAGTATTTGTTCAAATGAACTCATAATACCTTCGGGTTTTTAGGGCATCATTTCTCTCCATATTCCAATATCTATGGCATGGTTTTAGAAAGTTTAGTACTCCAAAACCTTCATATCTTTTATCAAGTGCCATGATCAGCAATACTTGTAAAGTTGTAATCTCAAATCATTTGTTCATTCAAAATATTTTTTCTATTTCTTTTATGGGGTCACTAACAGAACTTCCTGAGAGTATGTTTCTGGTGGCTTCATTTTTAGCTATTCTTTGTTTGGATATGTCACGGCCAGGGTTACCTCGAGATCGAGACACGGGACCTTGAACTGAATGGCTCCAAGCTAACCCATGGAACATACACAGCATGAATAAGAGCATTACTAAATGGAAATAAAGCATAAACTTAATATAAGATGCATAACATAAGAGCATGAGCATAAACACAAGCCAACATCGTTGAACCATCTATATATAGCTTTTTGAAAAGCCTCTAAACATCAGATGAGTTGATGGGAAAACAACCCCAACTAGCTCGCTAAGTCTGAAACTAAACAATGTAAACAAAAGAGAAATAATCAAAACTAATATCCCTGGATCATGAGGACTCACCAAAACTTAGATAGAGATGGGCGGGGGCGGGCGAGCTAACATCGGGATTATGTATGATTATATAGACACATCATAAGGCAATATATCATAAAGTATACGGTCAGTACTTGAAATATCTTGAGTATATAGAGGAAGTAAAACATGCTAATAAAATCATAGTGTGGAATTGTGAACATAAACCAAAAGTGAACATGAGAGTAAGGGTAACATGCTAAAATCCATATTCTTGAAATAAATATAATCGTATCTATTCATCATAGTGAACATAATAATGACCCAAGATTTAGAAATATAAATAATATAACATGCCATACTTGAAATCATAAGTGAAAACTCATAAGGCTGATTAATGGGTCAAATATGCTATAAAACATGATATCATAAGACATGAGCAGTGCTTGAAAACATGAGGAACAAGGGAGGCTTGTCATAACCGACACCATCGCGATGGGGAGCACGATGCCCTAACTATCTCGCTCAAGTGGGAAGGGCCGTCTTAAAGCTTGCCAAGGCAAAGAACGATAAAAGTGTGATATTACTGGTGTGCCCTCGGGCGGGAAAACACTCTCTTGAGATGTCCCAAATGAAATATATACCTATGGTAGGCGCATAGTTATGACTGGTTCCTCAAAATCACGGGCCTACTCGGTGCTAGACACTACTCCCCAAAACATGCATATTCCTCATAATCATATACTCAAAACATAGCTTAAATCTTTTTTATTAGTAATGTTGTGCCAAACATCTCTATAAAACTGATCATGTACGCCTTAGCTAAAATCATGATGAAACATACTTGACTTTACATGGACTTGCTTAAATCATAATATCATACATACTTGAAATAAGCTTCATTATTTGAAATAATGAAATCATAAGTTTAAGAATTCATAAACGTTAATGCATACTTTGATAATTCATCATACTAGAAATCATGAGCCCATAAACTTGAAATTCATAAATGATTATAAAGGGCATGTATTCATAAACTTGAAATCATAAATTAGTAATTAAATTGAGAATCAAATCTTTCCTAATATCCCTAAATTATCAATTGAAAAATAGAAAATTGAACCATAGAGATATCATGGATAATGGCATGAAGTGGGTTAAACCCTAAATTTCAACACAACAATAGCGGAGACTTGAAATCATAAATTAGGGATGAAATTGGCATGAAAGGGCGGAAGGATTATCCCATTCATAACCCTACATACCCAAGTAGTTGATTCCTAGACTTGTCTTGAAAATCCAAGAAAATTTGAAGATTTGATGAAGAACCCTAGCCTTGATTTTGAGAGAGGACCTTCAATCTATGTTTGTTGAAGAATGAGGACTTAAGAGGGTAGGTTAAACCCCTTAATACCTTTGTTTAATAAACCCAAAATGATTCCACTTAGGGGTTATAAGCTTAGAAAGTGCGAAAATACCTGAAATCATATTTAATATATGTCTCATTCGGTGCTACAGTTCTTCCTATGACTCGTTGGACACACAATGACTCGTGCGGAGTCTCGTAGTCTCGATTCATTGCCACATTCTCTAAACTTCATGTCATGGGTACTTACTACAATCAGCACCTCCTTACCATGGCTTGTACCTAGACTCGTGGTTCCTCTCATCATCTTAGAACATTTCTCTAAATCTCTTTCTACGACTCCTTGGCATGACTTCCACTTCCACAATCTAGGTAGGAATCATAAAACCTATCATAGTCTCAATCCATCATCCCTAGATAGCATGCTACAACTAGTAATATGACCCATACCACCTAGAAATGAGTTATGCGAGGTCCATGCGAGGCATTTCTCGGATTTTTATCTTTGTCAAATTTAAAATCTCGAGCCTAGTCTTAGGATACTTTGGGGTGTTACATTATCTCCCTCTTGAGAACATTCGTCCTCAAATGTAGATTAAGCATCTTGAAAGGCTAGGGAAGTAACTGCAATCCCAAAATTTAACAACTATATTGAATACGCGAGTGACTGAATCCGGATTGATCTATGAATGAACTAAATTCATGAAACATACACACATGCTATGACATGGAAGGAACTTATAGACATGAACTTGAAATGAAGCTGAATAGAGAGTACTAAAGAGGCGGTATCTCATCTTTGGAAATGAGCCGGAATGAAAAGATGCGGGTATCTAATCATCATCTACTTCGGCTTCCCACATAGCTCCTTCAACAAGCTGATTTATTCACAAAACCTTCATTGAAGCTACTTCCTCAATCCTCTACTTCTGAATCTAACGATCAAGGATCTCAACGGAACCTCCTCAAGGTAAGGCTATCCTTCACTCGTGCTTTTTCTACGGGAACAACTAAAGATGGATCATCTATGCACTTCTTGGCAGAGACACATGGGTCCTCATATGCCCACCTTGCTAACTCACAGCATCCTATAAGGACTAAAATATAGGGGACTAAGCTTCCTTTTCTTATCGAACCTAATAACTCCCTTCATGGGATACACCTTTAAGAAACACCTAATCATCTACTTCAAATTCAAGCTCCTCCACCTAACATCCGCATAAGATTTATGACCACTCACGGGAGTAACAGCCTTTCTCTAATAGCTGAACTTTCTCCACAGCTATGAACTGAATCTAGCTCGATAAATATAGCCTCACCTTTCTCAAACCATCGAATGGATGATCTACATCTCCGCCCATAAAGAGCCTCAAATGGAGTCTGTCGAATGTTGGCGATATTTGTTTATTTATTATAAACAAACTCAATGAGAGGCAAGTGATCATCCTAATTATCCTTGAAATCAATCACACATGATCTCAACATATCCTTAAGAGTCTAAATGGTTCGCTTGGCCTGACCGTCTGTCTCAGTGAAAAGGCGCGCTGCTAAGCTTCACTGGTACCAGTCCTTCTGAAACGATCTCTAAAATTTTGAGGTAAACTGAGTACCCCTATCTGATATGATGAACAAGACCAGCCAAATGTAACAACTCCCTGAATGTATATCTATCACAATCCTTGCATTGAATATGTAGTTTTAGCAGATAGAAATGACTTGATTTGGTCAACTTGTCACAATCACCCATATAGATTCATACTATTAGCATGTATGAGGCAACGCTGTAATTAAGTCCATATTAATCTCTTACCACTTTCAAGTAGGAATGCTGATGTATTTAAACATACCTCCATGTCTCTGATGATCGACCTTCACCTGTTGGAAATTCAGACACATAGCCATAAATTGTTCTATGTCCTTCTTCACATGCCATTCCACCAATAGACTTCCTGTGGATCACGGTACATCTTGGTGGCACTTGGATGGATAAAGTACCCAGAGCTCGCTCAACATCCGCTCTCTCAAGTCATCTATAGTTAGGAACACATAATAAATACGATATGGAGTACATATCTCTCCCCTTGGGAGAAAACATCTGTCTTCTGATTCCGGATTGCTTCTTTCAACTCCACTAGGATAGGATCCTCATCATTCCTTACCTCAACTTCCATTAGTGTCACCACCTGAGTGAGGCCGGGACCAGAACGGGGACTTAGAACCATGATGGTATAAGCTAGCCCATGGTACATACATAGTAGAATAAGATCCTTATTAAGTGAAAATAAAGCATGAACATGATATAAGCGGAAATCTGTGCATCATCATAAGGGAAAAACTGTGAACACAACTCAACAACGCTAAGTGTTATACATGAAAGTCTGAAAAGCCTCTACTACTATGATGAGTTAATGGGACCTTTTACCGTAGCTAACACTGGGTCACGGGCGGGAGACATGGTAAAAACAAAAATTGATAACATCCTCGAAGAGTGAGGACTCACCCAAGCGGGAATAGCGGTAGACTGATCGGGAGCGAGCTATCAGTGAGATTAAGATAGATCACTAGAACATATATCATAAGACGATATAGCATAAAGTATGCGGTCGGTACTGAATATCTTGAATATGTAAGGCAAGAAAGACATTCTAGTAAAATGTTAGTTGAACTCTTGAATATAAATCAGGTTTAAATCATGAGAGTAGGACGACATGCTAAAGGCCTTATATCTGAAATATACATACTTAGAAGCTATTAAGCCGTAAGCTAAACATAATATTTTAAGACATGAACATGAGTAACTAAAGACATGAGGAACAATGGGGAGACTCGTCACAACCAACAACCATCGTAACATGAACACATAATGATCCTACGTCTTGCCCACGTGGAGGAGCAGACATCCTAAGCCTATTTAGGGAAAGGAATAATAGGTGTGGCATGCCCTAGGGCGGGGAAACACTCTTGAGAGGTCCAAATAAGAGAGAATATATCCTACTTTGGTGCGTAGTTCATAGACCGGGGTCCTCGGAATCCATGGCCTACTCAGTGCTGGCTTCTCCCAAAACATGCATATTTCTCATATAATCATATTCTCAAAATATAGATTAAATATGAATATTAGAGAGTCTTAACTCCAAATATCTCTTTACAAAGGCGATCTTGTAAGCCTTGAAGCTAAAATCATGATAAACATACTTAGCTTTCATAGGCTTTCCCAAGTCAATAAAATCATAAATACTTGAAATAAGCTACATAATTAAAATCTTGAAATCATAAGTTAAGAATCCATAAAAATTCATGCATGCTAGATAATTCATCATATTTAAAATCATAGACTCATAAACGTTTCATAAATCATACATAATAGGTCATAATTTTCATAAACTTGAAACATGAATTAATAATTAAATGGAGGTTCAAATCACCTTTCATAGTCATCAACTATCAATTAAAATATTAAGGTATCTTACCCATAGAAAGCATGGAGGATTTCATAAAAAATAGGTAATAACCCTAGAATTCAATTGACAAGCTTGGAGACTTGAAATCATAGATTTTAGGTGAAATTACTGGGAATGGAGGTGGAAGAAATCCCCATTCATGGCCCTATGCCGGTCTTGGAGAATCTTCAACTAGATTTTGGAGTCCCAAAGGGAATGAAGAAGACGATGAAGAACCTAACTTGATCTTAGAAGGATTTGATCTTCCAATGAGAGTTTTAGGAGTAGAATGAGGGCCAAGATGAATAAAACCTTTAATACACTCTTTATGAGGCTAAGCGACATAATTTAGGAGTAGGAACTAGAAATTACAAAAACACCCTTAATGAACTGACTGAAAAAATGACTACTGCCGGACAGAGCCCACTTGGTGACCGTCGGGTTAAGTAGCAGGTCATAGTCGAACCGTCACCTTTAAAGCCAAAAACTCATTCTCTAATTCTTTTCCAACTCAACGCGTCAAATAACGGGTCATGAGGACTTGACAACTTGTTCCCCAATCTGTGAGGTACCTTTGAAATCCACCATTTCTCCACCACTCCATACTTAATGGTTGCCTAAATGAATCGTGGGGACACTTAAAGACTCGTCCTCTCGTCCTCCAGCTCTCCTAAAATTAACATCTTATTACACTCTCGCACTTAACGAGTTCATGTAGCGACCCTCAGGTTACTTGATGAGTCACTGGATAACTCATTTTGTGGTGCAGTGCGGATTACCCTATTTTGTACTCATATACGTGGTATGAATTTATGGAGACATATATACGTATTATGACATGAAAAAAACTTAGAACACGATCTTGACATGGCTTGAATAAATCACTAAGGAGGAAACTGGTACCTCATGCTAGAACTAAGTCGAATGGAAAGATACGGGTATTTGGCCATCATATGCGCTACATCTTTCCACGTAGCTCCCTTAACAAGGCGAGATTTCTCCAAAAACCTTCCAGCGAATCCTACTTCCTTGTTACTCAAATTTCAAATCGTGATTGGAGATACTCAGGAACCTTCTCATAATAAAGAATCCACTCACACTAATTTTCTCTATAGGAACAACTAAAAATTTTGGGTCATCGTGCACTTTTTCAATAGAGATACATGGAAAACTAGGTGCACCAAAGCTAACTCTGTTGGTAGCTCAAACTCATATGCCACGCATAAACTCACTTTAGAATCTTATAAGGACCAACATATTGGGGACTAAGCTTCCCTTTCTTATTGAACCTCATCACTCCCTCCATAGGAGACACCTTCAGAAACACCCTATCATCAACCTAGAACTCAAGTTCTCTCCTCCTAATACCAACATACGTTTCTGAAAACTATGAGCTATTTTTAGTCTCTCCCTTGATAGTATCCATGGAAGCTCAATTTCATTAAAAGACATGGATAAAGATTTGGATGTTCCATCTGATAAGAAATTTAAAGACAAACTCAAATGCGCTGCAATTAGCTATTAAAAAGTGTCTTGAGATGGAAGAAGATCTCAAGCCCAATGAAGATATTTTCTTCAAGTCTTACATCTATTTGGAGGCCCAAACTAAAATTCAAGAAGAGATGGAATGAGGCCCAAATCAGCTCCTAAAGGGAGAAAATAGTTTCTAGAATTATATTTAAAAGTTATTTTATTCTATATTGACTTCCTAGGACTTTGTGTGTAGCAGCTGGCTTTCTATTCCATTTAGTATTTTATTGCAATCTATGTTGACATTGGTCTAAGTATGGGTAACCTTCTATATCCCTAGGGAATATAATTTCTTTAATTGAGTCTTTGACCAACCCCTTCTAGGATTCTATATAAAGGGGGTTATTTCTCTTCATTGTAACTAAGTTTGATTTAATATATTAGTAGCTATTTTGTGGCTTGTGGAGACCTTTGTTGGTTCTCTTTGGGTTATGCCCTTTTTTTCTACTTTGAATCATAGCTTGGATTAGCACAATGGTAAGATTCTTTGTTTGAGTTTCCTCCCCCTTTTCATCTTCTACTTCTTCTTAATTGATTCACTATTTCTTGTTTCTTCTCTTTTCAAGAATCAATTCCTTCCCCCTTTTTAATCTTCTAACTTTTTAGAGTCTTCCACTGTCCATGTCGTTATCTATCCCTATTGAATGAACTTTCTCCATCTCCTCATGAGTAAATGCGTACCTATCAACATAGCTTCTTACCTCGAACCATCCAATATGTGATCAACACCTCCGCCCTAAGGCTTTAAATGGAGCCATTTGAATGTTGTAGTGGTAACTGTTATTATTAGTAAACTTGATGAGAGGCAAGTAAGTCATCCCAAATTACACAAGCTCTCGACATGTCCTCAAGAGTTTTATTTTAATCTATGTCGACTACATTGGTCTAAATATGGGCATCCTTCTATGTCCCTAGGGAATGTAATTTCTTTAATTGAGTCTTTGACCAATCCCTTTTAGGATTCTATATAAAGGGGGTTGTTTCTATATTTGTTAACTAAGTTTGATTTAATATATTAGTAGTAGCCTTGTGGAGTCCTTTGCAGGTTCTCTTTAGGTTATGCCCTTTTTGTTCTACTTTAAATGATAGATTGGATTTGTTCAATGGTAAGATTCCTTATTTGAGTTCCCTCCCCCCTTTTCTTCTTCTTAATTGATTCACTATTTCTTGTTTCTTCTCTTTTCAATAATCAATTCCTTCCCCCTTTCTAATCTTTTTATTTTTTAGAGTCTTCCGTTGTCTGTGTCGTCATCAAGTGGTATCAGAGCTTTGGATGGTTGGGTATTCTTATGCTCACCCGATCTACTAATTTGAATATCATAGAAAACTATAAAAATAAAAAAATTATAATAGCGTGAATAGTAGCTTAGAAGAAAAAGTCAAAAATAATTGTTTCCTCAAGTGAATAGTGATGTGAACAATATCTTCTAGTGTTCTTCACTTGTTAATATTTTGTTATATACTTTTTCTTGTGATTTGTTGACTTTGATTTATTAAATATGATCAATCTCTTGAAATTTGATTTGAAGGTTCTTCGAATTTTGGTCAACAAGAAACTCAAAAGTCGCTTGGGGATTGTAAAGGTCATTTAGCTCCTTGGATTCAAAAATCTCATTGAATATGTTCTTGGTGTTCTTGAAAGTGTTTATACACTATACTTAGTTTCCTATTATTCTCTTGCTAGATACTTTAAGTATTTGTTCATACTTAATGTAGTCTAGTGATTTGTGCGCATTTTTTTAATTTCGTGTGAAATTTTTTTCGTGTTTTTTCTTTTTATTTTCATTGTGTATTTCTTTGTTTCTAATTCCATTATAGTTTTACTTTCCTTTTCTTTGTTTGACATAAACTCCATTCACGAATCAAACATTGGAACTTGCTTTGAAGTGTTTGAGTTGTTGGTTTAATGGAAGAACTTTGAGGAGCATCCTTTAAGTGGTAAAAGGCAAGAGTGGTGAGATTATTTGAGGGTAAAAGCCTAACTGTGCGATATATGAATGTTGACAACCATTACAAGGTGTTGTGCTCCAGCGCACTCGCAAGCGTACACGGTCGTACAAGTAATACAATGGACCTTTTGGAAATGAGATGTCGAACCCATAGGGGCTGGACCGGTTCGGCGGAATATTCAAAGTTCAAGTATTAAAATTAACTTCACAAGTGTTGATTATAGAAATTTTCGATAAATTCTAATTAAATCTAGGGGTGATCACAAAATACTCAAGAAACAATATAAGAAGCAAGTAAAGTTAAGGCCTAATAATCATGTGATGCTACAATTCTCAATGGCTTGAGTATAAAAACTTGAGTTGTTGTCTCACATAATTAAAATGCTATGTTCATGGTCTTTCAGGCCTCTAAACAAGACAAACTAGTCTCACACCTACATCATTGAGCGTGGATGTGACGTCCTAATTCATGAGCAATTTAATTACATGGATGTGGTTCACGGAGTTTGCACCCTTGATTATGGACTTTCATCCCTCTAATCATTTAACCGAATTTAGCTTCACAACTACTTGTACAGTGGTGATGTGATAATTCTAAGCCGGTTTCTAGCTCATCCCGTTTTAATAACCAAGCAAGGAAAATTAGTTATAATTTCTATC
The DNA here is from genome assembly GCA_018107945.1 of Datura stramonium. NCBI lineage: Eukaryota > Viridiplantae > Streptophyta > Magnoliopsida > Solanales > Solanaceae > Datura > Datura stramonium. The sequence goes on from JACEIK010003214.1 coordinate 168,840, forward strand.
CTAACCACTAATCCTACCGTAAAGGTAAGAACTTGCTCCCAACATTCTCATGTTCTAGCCTAGGTTTACTCTTTCGAGCTTTTACCTAAGCTTAACGCATTTGTTTTCATAGTGATCAAGCATAAAAATAACAATATTAAGAATGTAAGACAAAACAACAACTAAAACTCAAAACACAAAGAATTCATGCATTTACAATCATATTACGCAGCCTCAACCCTAGAGGAAGGGTTTTAGCTACTCATGTTCATACAAATACTCAAAAACATGTTGAAAGTAAAGTACTTACAAGAATAATTAAAAGAGAATAGAAAAATATGGAACCCTAGGTAGAGTTCTTTCGTTCTCCACTTCTCTCCTTTACGGTTTCCAAAACTATTTCGTGACAAATGATTTTAGGGCTGTTATCCTATTTATACTAAGTGGGAAAATACAATTTTTGGCCGTGCATGAAAGCTGCTCAGGTGTGCGCTGCCCTCGCCCCAATTTACCTCCATGCCGTGGAGCAAGCGCGGATGCTCACTGGATTGTGTACCTTGGGCAGGTCCTCACGTTGGGCCCATGCGCGTCGCTCAGTGTGGCACAGCGCTGGTCGCGCAGATGGACAGGTGTGGCACGACCTTGTCATGAGGGCCACGGGTTTGCATCCTCGCGCGCATACCGCATGATTATGCATACGCTACCTAGTGTGACCAGCCTTCCCTTTATTTTCCGTTACCTTCATTTTTTCCATCCAAGCCGAACTTCCTTCCTTTGCTTCAACCGACATTGTTTAATCCTTCACATGCATTTTACACCTACAAACATGACTTAATTAAGTTATAAAATTAGCAGCTTGGGAACATAATTATTCCCTAGATCACTACCCACACTTAAAGCCTTGTTAGATGTTCCTCGAACAACTCCTTTACATCCTCATGGCACATGAAGACTCAAACATAGCTAAGCAAGACAATTCAAGCGAAGGCTACAACGATTGTTTTAGATAGCAAATTAAAAAATAGAGCATGCAAGATTTTAACCCTTAAAATTGAATATAACAATGTAAAGACTTCCTAACCTCAAGAATCGACTCTCAATCTTAACAAACTCATGTAAATCAACCTATCAAGAAATCCGACATGAATTTTATCCTTCATTAAACATGTGCCCTCACAACAAGAGAGTTACCCATTTTCGCTCATATGTTTACATATTATTACATGTATATGGATAAGAGATTATCTCACTCACAAATAATTCACATGCCACGTGTATTGACCCATAAGCTTGCCTTTTAGTGTTTTACTCCACAATTTAAGGATGTTCAAAAAGTAAGATCAAGTAGGACTTATCGCCTTGTAATGTAAGCTAAGGGCGGGTAGGTATTATTATGGATAATACTAGTGACTATCTTCCCTTATCTCTTTTAATACACCACACTCTCCTTAAGAACTTCCATCCTCTTACTTCACCTTTATACTTTTCTACTCCCATTTTCCTCTTTTGTTTCCCCATCTCATTAGGCATACTTAAAAGTGTTGATCTTGGAGTCTTTGCAAAATTTCTTTGATTTTTCGCTCTTTTCTTCTTTACTCCCTACTAACTCTTATTCATTTTTTTTTTTTAAACAAGTGCACCTCTAGTCTTCTCTTCAACTCTCCCACAGCTACTATTTTCCTTCTTATTTCACTTCTCACTCCTTAACTTCTTTTGCAATTTCACATAAGAGCTTAGGAGTTTTGGATAAAATTAAAGGCTAATGAAACGAAGGATTAAGCTCATTTGTGTCTAGCAAAAGAATAGGCTAAAAGGCTCAATGAGGTTAGCGGGATCAAAACATTCAAGGTAGGTAAAGCTAGGGATAAAAATTAGGCTCATTCAAATAAATGTCTAAATCATCTCCTGCAATCTACATACTTCATTTTGCTTTGTATACACACCAGAAAAGTTGTATACACTATACAATATACGAAGTATTCAAAACCTCACAACACATGCAAAAACCTTACACTCACAACACATGCTCAATTCAAGACAAATTCAGCAGACTCTTAACTCAGCTAATCACAAGAATGCAAAATTCAGCTTTAAGCACATTGAGTCACATCCAAGAGCTTAGGTGTCTCAACCAGAGTTATTCAACTATTCACATGCTTCAAAATTTACAACACTTTCATCTCACAATCATACATAGCACATAATAAGAATATCAAGCCATCAATCAACTAAGGGTTCCAAAATAAAAAACTATTGACTAATTTTCCCTCAGGACGGTTGTCATCCATCCATCGTCGGGAATAGTCCCTAACTATGACTAAAACAGCTATGTACATAAAAGAAGATTTTTATTCATCGGTTCAAAGTGCCCCCCGTCGGAAAAGAACCGAAAAGAAAAACCAACAGGTGGGAGAATCATGCTCAACTCAACTTTTTCATCCAAAAATACCTTACAAAGCACTAATTCCACCCAAAATCATTAAGCACAAAATTTTAAAACTTCTTTCACCCCACACTTAAAGTATGCTATGTCCCCAAAGCATCAAATTAAAATTCAAAAAGGGTGAGAAATACTCCCTTAGACCTCTAGGCCTAGCTAGCAGCATATTTTTCTTCATTTTTGTAAAAGTGGATTGTCGACCCCACACTCATCTTCTTCCATGCTCTTTAGCTTCCTCTTCCAAGGGTACTTAGACTTCCCCTTAATCTGTGCTTAAATAACAACCAAAAACAACAACCAAGTGAAAATACACAAAACAAAATAAGAAAGGAAAACAAAATTGTACCTGTTGTACCCTTGGGTTGCCTCCCAAGTAGCGCTTGATTTTACATCGCGGCACGACGTGGACTATCCTTCTCAGGACATCCTCAAACCAATGTTTCCTTTCGAGAACCATCTTCTTCTCTTTTTGTTTATTGAGGGAATAACCTCCACTCTGTCCCTCTCCTCTTCCAACTTCTTTTTTAACTGAAGCCCTTCATGAGATTCGGGCTGAAAAGTGATCATCTCCTGCGGTCGTGAATCTATGGAATCTTCCACCCCACACTTAGCCTCTGACAACACACTGACCTTACAAAGGTCTCTATAGTGTGTGTGTGGGTTGATCTCTTGGTAGACCCGAAAGAGTTCTTCTTCATCATCGACCCTCATTTTCAGGGTTCCTACTCTTACATTAATAATTGCTCCTCTAGTGGCCAAGAATGGCCTTCCCAAGATCAGGGGTACCTTGTCATAAACTTTAAAATCAAGTATGACGAAATCAACGGGTATAATGAACTTACCTACTCTGATGAGAAGGTCCTCGATTATTCCATCTGGTGCCACTTTAGACTTGTCTGCCAGCTTCAACATCATTTGTGTTGGCCTCGGCTGACCCAACTCCAAGGTGTTAAACAAAGATAGGGGCATTAGATTCACTGCTGCTCCTAAATCACATAGAGCTCTTCTCACCTCAGCTTTACCAATTTGTATGGGGAGGGTAAAACTCCCTAGGTCTTTGAGCTTTTTCCGTATCTTGCTCATTACCCTGTGGATGCACTCCTCAGTCAGTGCCACTATCTGAACATCCACCAATTTGACTTTATTGGCTACCACATCTTTTAAGTACTTAGTGTACTTGGGCATTCCCCGCAAAACATCAAGCAAAGTCAAATTTATGTGAAGTTCTTTTAAAATATCAAAGAACTTTTTAAAGCATTCCTCCTCCTTTCTCTTTTTGAGTCTTTGCGGGAATGGTGGTGGTGGTCTCTATGCTGGCTGCAATGGTGATTGTGCATTTTGTTGCACAACACTCTGATTATCACTCTTGTCAGTCGGTGGTCCCTTTCTAACCATCTCCGGCTGCACCTCATTTTTCTTTTCTTTCAGCGGTGTATCAACCAATTTCTTTCCAGTCCTCACGCTGATGGCATTGACCTATCGGGGGTTTGTATCTGTGTCACTGGGTAACCCTCATTGAGGTCTGGTGTGCTGAGCAATGGCTATTTGATCCATCTGCTTCTCTAGATTGCGGGTGGCCAACTGCTGATTTTTAAAATCTGATGCCATCCTCGCCTGATTCTCTGCTAATTGGGTCTATGTTGCCATAATCTTCTGCAATGTCTCCTCAATGTTGCTATTCAACTGGCCACCATTCTGCCTGTTCTACTGCTAATACTGCTGCTGCTAAGGTTGCTGGTATCTTTGACTTTGATTTCAACCCCAAGAAAAATTCGGGTGGCTCTGCCAATTCTTTTTGTTATTATTCCCAAAATTCTATTTGTTTCTCTGCACATTCCCAACAAAATTGAACGATTTAGGATTGGCCCCGCAAGATTCTGCATTATGCCCATTATTACTACAAATTTCACACCAACTAGGAGCCTGCTGAACTGCGTTCACCTGTCCCTATTGTTGGTTCATACTCAGTTTGTTGAACTGAGTCATCATCTGATGCTGTTTATGATGCTAGCTATGCCGCCAAGGCATTTACACCATCCACCTCTATCAGCCCTTCTGTCCTCTTTCTGTCCCATCTCGATGACTCGCTGTGCCACTCTGGATTTTCCTGAGCAATCTTGTTCAACAAAGTGTACAGCTCATCAGAGGTCTTCTCCAATGCTTGCCCACCTGATGCAGAGTCTAGTAAAATTTTGGTGTGTGGGTCTAGACTCTCCACAAAGGTATGGGCTAGCACTTCATTGGANGTCTTCTCCAATGCTTGCCCACCTGATGCAGAGTCTAGTAAAATTTTGGTGTGTGGGTCTAGACTCTCCACAAAGGTATGGGCTAGCACTTCATTGGACTAGTGGTGATGGGGGTAGTCTCTCGATAATGACTTGAATCTCTCCTAAGCCAAATACAAGTTCTCCTCCGACCTCTACTTGAAGCTTAATGTTTCACCCCTGGGTTTGGCAGTCTTGCCTGAAGGAAAGAATCTGATGAGGAACTTCTTTTCTAAGTCGTCCCAAGAAGTTATGGAATTCAGTGGCTCAGCTTTTAACCACCTCTTTGCCTCTCCTAACAATGAAAATAGAAAGAGTGTGAGTCGTACATAATCAGTTGACACTCAGTGGGGACAAAGGTGTCACTGATCTCCAAGAAGTTCTGTAAGTGCTGTTGTGGGTCCTCATGAGTCATCCTAGTGAACTGGCCACTAGAATGTAACAGCTGCACCATATTCTATTTCAATTCAAAGTTCCCTCCGGGCTCCGATTTGCGGATACTAGAGGTCACATTTGTTGCTAGTGGGATTGCCACTTCGCAAACTGGTCGCGCTGCCATTTGGTCAGGTAACAACTCTTCTTGACCTGCTAGCGGATGTTGTTGCAACTGCTCTTGTAATCTTTTCAACTTTTGCTCTAAGGCTTCCCTCCGGAGTAAATGCAATTGTTATTCAGGTTCCAACAATGGTTTCACTAGCTCTCTATTCCTTGCCAACTCTACAAGGACAACCTGTCACCTGCAATGTAGCAGACTAAGACCAAGTTTTTCAACACATAAGGAAATTAAAAATCACACAAAAATAGAAAAATTCACTAAACTTTGTCAGTCCCCGGCAACGGCGCCAAAAACCTATTGCGCTCCAGTGCACTCGCAAGCGTACACGGTCGTACAAGTAATACAATGGCCCTTTTTAAGAGCTGAATATCGAACCCACAGGGACTGGACCAATTCAGCGAATATTAAAAATTCAAGTGTTAAAATTAACTTCACAAGTGTTGATTATAGAAATTTTCGGTAAATTCTAATTAAGTCTAGGGGTGATCACAAAATACTCAAGAAACAATATACAAAGCAACTAGATTTAAGGCCTAATAATCATGCAATGCTACAATTCTCAATGGTTCGAGTATAAAAACTTCAGTTGTTGTCTCACATAATTAAAATGCTATGTTCATGGTCTT
>JACEIK010003215.1:0-15567 GCA_018107945.1 Datura stramonium
CTTCTTTCACAATAGAACTAATAGGTTCCGGAAATAACCTCCTGCAGATATGCAGGATAATATTACATATAATACTATTCTTTTGATTCGATTTTTTATTGGACCTCGTGCATAGCGAAAACTTTATAGTAAAAGTTGAGCGCGCGACTTATGGTTAGGAAGATAGTTTGATGACTTTTTTGCAACAATACTACTCCCTTTGTCGCGAAATAATGGTCACATTTCACTTTTTGATAGTTAATTTGACTAATATTTGAAGCTAATATTTTAAAATTAAAATATAGATATTCAAAAACTACACGAAATGAATTTATATCTCACGGGCACTTGGGCAATGAAAGGGACAAAAGAAGCAATTTTTATATTCTTCAAAATTATTTGGTAATAGATCATTTGTTCCGTTGATAATTTGATTTTATGTGTGATATATAACATTTCGAAATAAATTTTTACTGTGTTTAGTTTCTTATAGTTTATAAAACTTTTAATTTAAATGATGTAAAGGTGCGTCGATAACGTCCAAAATTCACACAAAAGCAAAAGATTTTGCTTGTAAATTACTACCTAATATTACACTACAGTTCCTATAACAGAAGAAAAGGGAAAGGCTGCGGGTTGTTTTTTTGTCAGTTTTTAAAAGCATAAGAACTCAAAACGGAAAGGAAAAAAAAAACAAAGATATAGCGTTATTGTGATTATATGTATGCTCAAAGTATGTGCAATTTGAACAAAGAAAGAGAGAGAGTAGAGATGAGTAGGATTTTGACTTGCAAAAGTAAATTAACGTCTTGTGTTTCCTTGAGACTGGAAACGTTGTTAGCGTGGTGGATGTGTGTCTACACGTGCCCATTAATATAGTGACTAATAAATGATTCAACTCAGATTTGGGAATATAATTCCAATGATTAATCACTTTATTTACTTTCAGTACGTAATGCTATGTTCTAATTATATTAAATTCATTATTATTATTCTTAAGTATCAGCTTAGTACTTTTGATCACATGTAGTGGAATAAAATAATACCTGTTGCTACCTGGGGTGGCATTAAGCCGTCCAACAAAAGGAGGTTTGGAGAATTGGAGTCGAGATAGTAAAAATAAAAAGATTTTATAATCAACTAATTCCAAAATGCACCTCATACCTTCCACCATAGAAGAAATTATCTAGTATTCTTATGTGGAGATTTTGAACATAAAACCTCATGATTTTCAACCTACTTCACTGACCACTACGTCGCAACCTTGAAGTGTCCAACCATAAAATTATCCCTTCGATGACCGGATGGCTAACTTTTCTACTGTACTTAATTACCATTTGGTGCTGATGAGATTATGACAGCAGAGTATCTGTTACGATGATATTAGGATCAAAAATTGTAATACATGATACCTATATTGGTCAGAAATAGCAGGTACCAATAGAATAGTGAAGATAGTGGAGGTACGTTCAAGCTAGTCCGCTAAAAGATACTGGGATCAAATCAGGCAAGCATGACTCCAAGATTTGCAACTTGAAGAGAAGACAGAGAGGAGAGTTGTTGAGAATACATAGGAACCCAAACCATGATTTATCTCAGTTCATGAAGTTTTGACTAAAGAGTTCCTGATGTCACTGTTTTTGGCTAAAAAATAGCCACCTCATTGAGCACTTTGTAGGGTGATGATGGACCTAAAGGAGGAAAATGGGGCTGCTCTGGAATTAGATAAAAAGCACTTTTGGAACTAAATCTACTCCAAACAAATGGCTAAAAAAAAGGATGTTTTTACTGAAGAGTTCATACCTATGCCAAACCCTTTTTGCAACAGCTGAAGTGACATAGATTTCAGCCATTAATTGACAACCACAAAAACGACGCCTTCTTTGGCATATGCTTCTGTTGACAAGAAGTTCACCAATTCGTGTCTATCTATTAGAAGTTTTGCAATATCTGCAAATATCTTAGATCAAGATCAGCAATAGACAATAGTTCTTGATGTCCTCATAGACCACTACACCGCCCGACTCCACCCAAGCCTGCTCTAGTGGAAGGGGTCATTCATACAATAAACATATATAGCTAGGAAAACAAGTTACAACAAACCAAATGATGCTTCACAACACTGATTGAATCAAGAAGTTTCACATAGCAGAAACAGTAAAACAATACAGAAGAGGCAAACAGAAAACTACTTGTGAATTTAATGAGCAGAACCATTCGTCAAATATTAACCACCTTTAAAATTCGTCATAGGTCAAAAACAAGTATCTCGTGTAACACTTGGCTGAGCTTGTCAACAGTTTCCCAGTTCATTGACAGAAGTTCCCTTCTTTCTGCAAGACCATATATTTTGCTGAAAACTAAAGGGGCAAACCCAATGAAACAAGAAGTTTACTGTCAATGGATGTGCTCAAAAGATCCATCCACTTCCCTAAACAGCTATCCAGGAAAGGAAAAAAAAAATTCTCTAAACTAGGTAAGTTTTGTTTGCAGCCATAAATAAAGAACCAGAAAAGTACTTCGGATCATACCAGATGGCTCACCTTATATCAAAAAGCTCTACAGCTCACCTTTTCCATGACTTGAAAAAGTATAAAGTACTAATCTCGTAGCTGCCTTGCAACCTTGGGATGTAATTATAGATGGTCAATATCCTGTCCACTCTTCAGCACTTTGCGCATAAAGCACCACATATGTTAACATCCTGACATTATCTGACATGCTAAAATCCCCCTGAGCCCTCCTAAAACCAACAAGGATAAACTAACAAACAAGAAAGTCTAGTTTCCTTTAAGCTTTAGACTCCAGATAACTTACAGCAACATTTAAAGTACTTCTTTTTTAGATTCAGTTCCCAAATTTGAAATGGACCAACTCCAGATTTGCCTTTCATTTCTCCCTTCCAGCTTCCAGTAACAGTTATCATGTCCGTCCATGTTTTCACATCATGCAATGAGTTCCCGGAGAACTTGACCACTGGTTCTGTCAAACCTCGCTGAAAGCGTAAGCATTCTGGTTGGTAGCTACATCATATTTATACTTCTACTACTTTTTTTATTTTTTAAAGATGGTAATGTTGTATTTATACATCTACTAATAATTGGCTTTCAAGGAAATTTGTTGCACCAATTGATCAGCAATCTCTCTCAAAAAAAAAAAAAAAAACACTATCAGAAGGTCCACCAGAGAGAAGAAGTAAAACAGCTAAACAAAATTCCCCACTGTCATGCAAGTTTCTTGACTCGAACCAGCATGTAACATGAAACTCCCGTTAATGAAGGTGCAGCCACCTTCTATGAAATTTTTTTTTGGGGAGAGGGGGAAGGAGAGAGACTTTAATACAGTTTCCAGATTGGGACAGAAAGAGCTTTACAGCAAGCACAACTGAGTATTTCCCGACCATCTCGAATTTGCTAATGATGAACAATACAGAAACATGATACTTTTTTTGGAAAAAAATCAAGCCTCGCAGAAAGCACATTGCTTCTATATAGAAAGAAAGGAGAAAGTACAGAAAAGTGAAGGACAGAATACAGAGTATGCCAATCCTTGGTGCAAAAAGGAGGGAAGATTTTTGGTCTGAAACAAGGCGAGTGAAGGACAGAATAGGGAGTATGCCAATCCTTGATGCAAAAAGGAGGGAAGATTTTTGGTCTGAAACAAGGCACGTTCTTGGAGGATTACGGCTATACTGAAGTTCAAGATATCTTTCTTTTTTGAAAAAAAAAATAAGGTAAAGATTGAAGTTCAAGATGCTGTAATGTTCTTTTCACTTAAGCTAGATGCCAGGTTCTGCTGACACGAACACCTTCCGATATTCTAGGTAATGTCTCTTGGTTACATAAATAACCAAGAGACATTTCCAGAAGTTCCTTTTCCTAATTGAATGAGCCTAGTGTGAGCATGAACGTCTAAACAACCAATGGTTTGCAGATGACCGCCTTTAAAAGTTCATATAAAGCACTATTAGTGTCTACATATACACCAAAGCACCTTCTGAAATCCTACACAACTAGCTACAGAAATTGTCAAAATAAAGAAGCAGTGATATCAAACTGTATAGTATGTCATATATTGTCTTTGCTTTGTCAAATGTTTCATTTTTGGGGGAAATCCTAGACTTGCACCACAAATTTTTTACAGAATACTTTGATGTTATGATATATTTTGTCAACGTTTGTACGTCTCGTTAGCTAAGGAAGCAAATGATCCATATAGGCCATACCAATTAGTTGAATTTAAGCCAACCATTGTTGTTACTTGTTACAGGTAAGTCAGGCTAATGATAAGTATGAGATTTAGAGAACCTTTAATTTCCTTTAAAAGACAAACACATTACCAGCGTTTGAATGAAAAAGGCTCAAACCTCAAATGGCCTGTCTCTGCCAATAAATGGTGTATATTCCCAGCAATCTATTTGGAGATGTTTAACAATCTCTATGGAGCAGAAAACTGAGACTACCATGACCTCAACTAGTTAGCGATTAAGGCTTAAGTTGATTGTATTGATTGATTTGTACTGTTAGNTGATTGATTTGTACTGTTAGTTAATGATTGTCCATGCAACTTGTCAGTCGCGCTCGTCAATTGTTGAATTGCAATCCCAAAAGTTCCATTTCCCTTTTCATGAAGTGCATTGTAAAAGTGCTTTTTTTTTTGTTTTGAGTAATTGTAAAAGTGCTTTTTTTTGGAAATGGTATGTATGAAAGTGAATTGTAACAGTTTAAACAGCAAAGCAAACATAAAGCTCACACTTAAAGTGAAGAACTTGAGATAAAGGATATGATCAGCAGATATGTATTTGATGATACCTCGGTGGTGTGAAGCAAGCAACAGTTATAATAGTTAGATAATCTGGACCAAGTTCAGACAGCAGACATGGGGCTAAAGCCAAAAAGGAGTATATGCTTAGCTTCCTTCGGCTCACTTCCAGGGTCAATCAAAAATCAAACTGGTAAGAGCAGCATGAACTGAACACAAATGAACCTACAAACCCTAAAAAACTTTGGGGCCAAACTCATTGATTGGCCCAAAGTGAAACATGAGGAGGTTTCTCTTTTTCTTTCTTTTTGCTTGACAACATTGAAGGGTTCCTCTAGCACAAACATGTAATTTTGAATATCAAGATCCCCATCAAACAGTTTGGCTTCAGATGAATGGCACTTAATGAGAAGCATGCCAGCACGTTGTAAGTCGATGGGTGACCTCAACATGTAGTCATTAATAGGAAAGGTAGAGACGGGCAGAGCGCAGAAAAAAGAAAAAGAACTACTACTTAAGAGAACACATCCCAAATGGATGAAGATAGTTTTGACATGAAAATCAAAATCCCGAGTCTTACATGCTAATAGATCCTCTTTTTTTGGTGGAAGGGCTAGTAGACAAAAAAATTAAATTGCAAGGCATAAACTGCATAGGATAAAAGCAAGTCAAATCCAGGTAGGTATATGGGAAAACAGGGAAAAGTATGTGGTGGAGGAAAATTTTACAGGGGGAAGGAGACAATTTTGTGACAAGGAGCGGAAGGAACAGAAACTGCGGAGGCAAAATAGGAATAAGAAGAATACAAATATTCTTTTTTTTTTAGAAGGTAATAGTAAAGAGCCCGGAAACAGTCTCTCTACCTCGGAGGTAGTGGTAAGGCCTACGTACATTCTACCCTTCCCAGACCAGCACCCAAGAAATGAGCAATGATTTGAGGAGTACAAGGATCTGATTAATGAACAAAACCTCATTAGTACTTATAGCTTGGTGCTCAGGAGCAAACACTTTGGCACTTCCACTGACAGACTAACCCCATCATTGCAGGGTAAGGGGCGAAAGTCTAGATAGTTCAAGGTATCAATCTCATATCCTTCATCGTCTTGGCTATTAACTAAAAATTACTGATTTATCAACAATAGAAAATCACCTATCATCCTCCTCAGCTAGAGCTAACATCTATAAGGTATTTTCTAAGACTACTATAACAACCTTTCTTGTAAAGGGTGCAATATGATTATGGTAATTGGAGTTGCATGCATCACAAACTTTGACAAAGGATGCTTGGCCTGAAGTGGCAGTCTAATCGTCTCTATCATTATGAGCTAAACCCAGTTCTCCACTCATAAGCTAAATGTCCAATGAATATGTATTTCGGTAAGATTATCTCAGTTTCAGGTCTGAAGGCTTAGGCGTCAATTTTCTTCTAGGTTATCTTAACTCGCTGCCTCCCTGAGGCACTCAGTTCCTTCATGTAATTGGAGTTGCATGCATCACGAAATTTGACAATGGATGCTTGGCCCATAGTGGCAATCTAATAATCTTAGTCATTACACACTAAACCCAATTCTACATTCATAAGCTAAATGTCCCATGAATATGTATTTTTAGTACAATTTTCTCAATTTCAGACATGAAGGATTAGTCTTCGATTTTTTCTTCTAGATTCTATTAATTTGCTGCCTCACCGAGGTGTTCAGTTCCTTCATGCTCCCAAGGCATCATAATGCAGCTCTGGTTGAAGATTGCATGCATTGTTTGGAAAGATGCATTCTTGTCGTTTCATGTTGTTGTAGCCTCAATTACAACGTTCTAACTGATGCAGCTTTTGGATTTAGTTATTTGAGTTTTACATAGGAACTAACTCAATCGTCTGTACTTTTGCATCTTCATAATGCTTTTTATCAACAAAATACTATTTAAACTATCAAATAATCAAGAACTCTAGCCAGTTCTATGCATAAGTAAATAATGTATGAGTTAAGCATGCATCAACCATACAAAGTCTCGTAAATAAAGTGAAAATATCCAATTTTCCACAACTCAAACTTGCAAAGCATGCATACAAATAAATTGAATATAAGTTTCTCGACAAGTTTACTTAGATAATACCTTCAGATTCTTCATTTTCTGAATGTTAAATTTAAAAGCATAAGATATATGAGCACACAGAAAATATCAAATAGTGGAAATCAAAAATAAATCCTGTTAGAACAGCTACTATTTGCTTTTAATTACATAAACATGAATACTTACAGTACAACACAACTGACTCTGTGCTAAAGACAGCCCTAGCAGTTTCAAAGTAGTGAAAATTAAGATATCGTCTTAATCTTATTTCAGAATCATCACAGCTTATTAGATGACAGTTGGTTGCCATATTTCAGATTAACTTCAGGAATTTCCGTGGGTAACCTCCACCAGGCCACAGAGTCTGTAACCCCAGTTCTTCTCTGATGTATAATCACAAAGGCTATCAGCAGCAAGAAGGAAGCAGCTAGCGTAGGATATAGGACATTACCATTTTCCATCTTCCAACTCTTCAAGATAGCATGTGCACAAATCTCACCATCAAAACTACCCACAGAATTATTAATCTTCATTATCTCAACCCCATTCAAAATGGCATCTACAGCACATGGAAGACTCGTATTAGATGGCCCAACACTCAAAGCCAGAACACCAGAACTATCTCCATCAACAACAAAATCAGCATAGAAAGGGGAAGCCAGTAATCCATTTGTTACTGAAGTAAGGTCCAAGTTTTCGTACGCCAAATTGTTGTTCACATAAACATTGAAAAATAGCATGCCACGCGCAACACTAGCTATATCACAGAAGTGCATCCGAACCAAGTATTTGTACCCTTCAGTCACCGGAAATGTCCATGTCATATTCAACTCAGGGATTGAATTACCTGAACTCCTAATAACTCGAGCAGAATTATAAACATTATCAGGACCAACCTCTCTGCTTGCCCCACCATCTTGATAGTTTATACGCCCACTAAAGTAAACCTTTGAAGAGCCATCATTAGACTTGAGATACTCATCATCAGGAATCCACGTTCTCCACAATGAATCATTGAAAGGGGTAACTTTCCAACCACCAACGTTAACCCTATACATAGTTTCAAACCCATTCTTCAATAATCCATGAATTTGCTCATTTTTTTCAAAATTAACATACTGAGCCACATCAGCAATCAAATCGGTAGGAGCAGAAATAACCTCAATTGCATTTACAAATGCAAATTTAGACTTCTCAGTTGGCACAAAGGTGATAACAAGAATATCTGAATCAACCCTAATCACATAATCCTTAACTATCTCAAAATCCTGACCCATTTCCATACTTAAACTGTTAAATAACACAAACCCATTTGCCAAGACATGAAATTTAGCATTGCTAAAATCAAGACTACCGCTTAATCGACGGAAATGGAGACGTACCAAGTGAGCACCGGGGTTCTTGAGGACGAACTTGTACTTTGAGGGGCGGGTGAAAACACGAGCCGTGTGGTAAATTGGGGAAGATCTAGGACTTGGGTTTGCGTCAGTGAGTGAAATCGCTTCCGTGGAGGCGAGGAACGTCGTCGCAGCGTCGCCGATGAAGCGGCGGTGGTCGAAGTCAACGGTGGTGCGAACAGGAGACCCACAGTTTATGAGGTAGTGATCAAGGGGAGAAAAAGAGGCTGAAACAAGACTAAAGTAGAGGAGTGCGAAGGAGAAGTAGAGGGTCAAGGTGGAAGAGAGAGTCGCCATTGTGAGATTGAACAGAAACCGAAGTGGAGCTCTGATGAAGAGGTTAAAGATGACGCTTGATCTGTAAACGTGTGGGACCACGGAGAAGGAACATTCGCTGGTGAGTTTTGGCTGTAAACGTGTGGGACCAACAAATGAGGACTTGGTCAATGAATAATTTATTTTAGGAAAAAAGGTTTTAAATATTCATCTTTCGTTTACTTTAAAAATATTTATATCATTAATTATTTTTTTTATTTTTTTTATTTTTTTTATTTTTTTTATTTTTTTTATTTTTTTTAGTTTTTTTATATTTTTTATATTGTTTGTTTTTTGTTTTTGGGGTTTTTTTTTTTTTATGAATTTTGAGTTTTTTTAATTTTTTATTTTTTCTTTTAAGAATTTTTTTAACTAATTAAAAAAACAAAAGTAATTTTCATTCTTAATCTCATTTTATCAATTAAAATAGAAGAATTGTGTGTACTTTTTTAATTGATAATTAATATATATATATATATATTTATATATATATATATCATTGTGAGTATTTTGTAACATTAAATATTATTTAATTAAAAAAATAAAAAATTTTATAATAAAATAAAAAGTTTTAAGTTAAATTAAATTTTCTAATCTTTTCAAATTGAAGTAGGATAAGCATTTTGCTACTATATTTATTGGTTTTAAAGTTAAATGGAAAAAATGATCAGCAATAACTCCTAGCAGGGAGATATTCTAAAGATATTTTGTGATTTAAAATAATATAATAAATTTTTGTGTTTTTATGAAATTATGATTGTTATATCTTAACTTTAAAATCAAATATTTAAAAACATAAAAAAACACAAAACAACAAACACACAAAAATAAAAATATTTTTAATTTTATTAGAATTTTCTTTTATCGTTATCTAAATAAAAATTACCGATGAATTATTGACGATTTTATATATGAAATTAATGATGGAGTTACGGTACTTTTATAATGAAAATTAAGTGTATTTTTACACAGAAATAACCGTAAGGGCATTTTAAGATATTATTAACGACGGGGGCGTTTTTGGATCAAAATATTAACGGGAGGGTATTTTTGGGTCCTAATTATTTACGAAGGACATTTTTATCAATTTCGCATAAATTTAAGGGCATTTTGGAAACCTTTTCCCTTTATTTTATAACAATTTCATCTTCGTATATATGCATGTATTATATTACATAAGTAAAGATTGAGTGAAGGATGTATTGATAAGTTGAATATTCTTGATATTTTTAGGATTTTACTTGATATGAGTGGATTGTAAATGAAAGATTTTATTATGTGACTATATATTGTTAATTTATATTATTTGATTTTGAAACACACTCTAGATAAAAGTCATTAAAAAAAATAATAAAGAACCTCACGAAGGGCACGGGTAGAGCCCTTTGATGCAACTCACGACGCAACATAAGGAGAATCACTACCAAACTTGCATTCTCGGGGAGACCCGGATAAATACAGTACTTTCTGGGTGAAAATTACTAGTGAGGCAGGTTTGAAATTCATTGGCATACCATTTTGACCTATGAGCTTGAGCTCGTCTCTAATGGGCAATAGGCGCGGAGTGACTTTTGAAAAAAAAAAGAAGAACGACAAGTTCTAAAGTATTTCAATCACGATCAATTGAATACAAAAGTTTGGGTTGAGAATTCATTATAATATGCTTCAAATTTTCATTATCTTTTGTGATGTATTTCTACTTACCTATAAAGTAACTATTTAACAGGGCAAAGACACGTATGGTGTTTTGATTGTTAATCTTGATTTGTGCTATTGTTTGATTGCATAGAACTTAGTTGTGAATATTTATTTTGAAATTGCGAAGTTAGTTATTTTTTGAATTTTTATAGAGAAAAGTGTCTTGATAAGTATCTTACATCTTATGAAAGTGCACTGGCGACGAATCCAGCCGTTATAGTGCCTTGACAACATTAATGTAGGAATTTGAAACTCTTTTTACAGGGCCCCGATCTATTTTTAAGTAAGGATGATAGTAATGGGTATATTATTAAATAAGTGAATTAAATTTTTCGTGGACCAAACAACGGGATTGCAACGGAGGGCATCTCGTTGCTACGGCGGGCAAGCCGCGGCGAGCAGACGTTGTCACATCGAAAGATACGGACCAAAATTTCATGCTTTTCCCAGCTTTTTAAATAGGATCATATTGTAACAAGGATTAGTCATTAAAAACATCCTGGGAATAAATTTTGGTTATCTAACGGGGAAGAAGAATAGGGTGGCTAGAAGGGCAAAGCTCCACCATCCGCCACACGGCAAGAATTCTTCAAGAAAATTCTAGACTCGGTGCGAGAAAATAGAAGGCTTTATAGATTAACTTTGCAGCTGACTTGTATGAATAGGTTATGGCTCACTTTTAAGTTAGATTTTGATTAGCGACTTGTATACACGTGCATAATTGATATACGATTGATGGGTGAGCATAGATGTAGACTTGGATGAATGCTTGTGTGTAATATCGTGAAAGTAGTCGAGGAGGTAAATCCAGAATAATAAGAAGAGAAAGAGGTAGGAACCCTAGACTACAACTAATGAACCTTGGGTATGTTCTTGAGGGTGAGTTTTAATAGTGTGCTCTTAAATAGTATATGCTCAGTTGGGGTTTCTTGGCCAAGATATTCTTGATTGTATAATCTTGAATGTATCTTCTCGGCTATTATCTTTGTTGATCCGGTTGTTATAAGATGAAGGACGGTGATAACATGAATAATCTTGTGAAATAGTTGAATTAAGAAGGAAGTTAGGAGGAATGTACATACGGGGGTGACATGAATTGTGAACCAATGAATATGTGAAAGTGCTTGAACAATGATAGAGATATAAGTATGATTGTATAATCTATCACTTAATTTTAATTTTCTCTTCTTTTTCTGTTACACACACACATTTTAAATCTATTTATATAATTGTGACCTATAACGTGATGAGGTAACATAGTTCTTTGAATGAAGATTCATCATTTTAGACTCTCTTCACTAATTTTCTTATTCTCATTAAGTCCCACTCTAATTTGCAATGGTGTGGCATATCATTGAGAGCCACATTTTTTTCTATTTTTCGATCAAATACGGTTTACGGTTAAATGCTTCAATTGAGTTTTAAATATTAAGATATAATAAATAAATTTGACATCTCACAACCTAATATGAAAAATTAATATTTTAATATAGTATATTTGACACAGTTAAGAGAGTTAAAAAAATGACTTTTGAGTTCTTAAGCATGACACGTAAATGAGAAAATTCAAAAAAGATAAAATAGTCTTTCAGGGCCATAGATAGAGGTGCCACACCACCTTTGTCTACGTCTAATTTATTAAAGAGTGAACTTTTGAGTTTTTTAACATAATGTAATATAAGGGGAAAAAGAAAATTTAGGAAAAGAAAAAAGACAAAATAGTCTTGAGGCATAAGAGGTGTCACGTCCTTGTTTGTAGCTCTTTATATGTGTGTGTGTGCGCGCACGTGTATGTATTAATCGCAGAAAGGGAGAATAATTCTTATTTATCTTGATGGATTCTCTTGAAGGATTAAAGGGATGAAATCTGATGGAGGAAGCTGCTTACATTTATAGGGATAATTCCTCACGACTTTTCTTAAAAGATAGACCTTAAACAGAATATAAATACACGCATTCACTAAACTACAAATACCTTTATAGACATTAATATAATATAAATACATTTATAATACTTCCCGCCAGATATACTGTTACATAAATAATAATGCCGTTAAAAAACGCCCAGTAGAAAAATTCGGTGAAAAAAAATACAGTGAAGGAAAAGTAGTACATATATCTAATAATATGTATTTTGGCTACCACCATTAAAAAACCTTACAAGGAAAGCCCGGTGGGACAAAACTTCGTAAGGAAAAAAGAATACAACGCGTATTAACTCCCCCTAATAAGAACATCCTTGAATCTTTTCAACTTTGATCTTGTGCACCATCTCTTGAAAGTTGCGGTTGGTAGAGATTTGGTGAATAAATCGGCCACGGTATCACTTGAGCAGTCTGTTACTCATTGATATCCTTTATTCTTTTGGAGTCCATGTGTATAGAAAAACATTGGCGAGATGTGCTTTGTTCTATCTCTTTTTATGAATCCCTCCTTTAGTTTTGCCTATGCATCTTGCATTATTTTCATATAAAATTGTGGGTACTTTGTCACATTTCAAATTATATTTTTCTCAAAAGTCGAGAGTCTATCGTGGACCTCGGCCGCACATATTCTCGGCTTGCTTCGTGAATAGTATTATCTCGGTATAATTTGATGGGATTCTTTGCGAGAACTACTTTGTAAATCTCAAAGATATGGCAGTACCTCCCACGTATGAACAATCTTGATTTGAGATCGAGCTTTATGTAGATTCGAGATAAATACCAGCGACAGAATAACTTGACAAGATTAGGAACACTTGATTGTTAAGAATAATATAAGCTAAATATCGATAGTCCCTTTTAGATCTTCATTATGTGTTTGATCTCATTCCAATGTCCCCTAGTAGGAACGGGAACTATATCTTGCTAACAAATTAGCAGAAAAGGCTATATCATGTCTTGTAGTGTTAGCGAGATACATTAGTGCACCGATTGCACTAAGATATGATATAGGATCGAGAATTTCCTGCCGTTGTTTTAAATCCTTCAGGATTTTCATATATCCTTGATCTATCTAGACATGAAAATAATTGCATTATACGCATGCTCAGAGTTTTCCGTATTTTCGAGACATGAGTAACCTCAAAATAATTGCATCCCACTTAGTAGGGAGGACCTACTCCATTATAATAATGTCGGGATTTGCAAAAATGCTTTATGCCCACCAAATAATCTATTTATACCCACTTGACATTATACTTGAATTGCGTATTTTATTTTACAAATCATTTATACATCCACTTTTTTGTGATTTGAATTCATGGTCCTCTTCAATATTTATAATATTGGCGCTACAATATATCAAAGGTATCATCGATGATCATTTTGATATCGAGTCCAATGCAACGTAACTTATTGAGATCTCTTTGTTTTATGTTTTGGTTTTTATGAAGTGTTATGTTGTGGTGCTTTCTTAAAGCACTTGCCTGCGTCATTATGGCCATCTTAATCATTTGCTCCTCTCCTTCTTCAGCCAATTATATATTTGGGTAATTTGGTCTATCGTAACTTGGGGCTCTGCATGAAATACTATCTTTCAAAGGACCTTTCGTTAGAGCATTTGTAACAAAATTATAAAATAGAATTAGCAAATACATCGACAATTTTTGCAATATTTTGCAAGTAGATTATCTCTTGAACTTTATGTTCACTTTTTTTTTTCGAGAATTTAGATAATTCATCCCGCACTCAATTTTCAATTGCAAATCATTTCTCCACAATGTTAGAAAAATTAACATTTTACCCCCACTCATTTAGGGACCCATCTTTGTGCGTTATGGTGGAACAATTGAATGCGTATATTTACTTGGCATTCAAATTTTAGATGAAATTATTTGGTTCTGACACTAAACCAATTGTGATAGAAACTATGTTGGCTTGATGCGTTAGTGTTGCTATATGATAAATAAGCATATACGATACCAAATTTTATTTACGATTTTTGTTCTCATAACCAATGGTTTAACTATAATTTGAGGCATACAATTTTTTTGCTAAACTAACTTAGATATAAGACCCGCACTATCAACATGATTTTATAATTTAAAGCTTGTGCTCTTAATTTTAACAATTTGGGCAAGTAACCTTGCAAAAATCAATTGCAAGTTGATATCCAAAGTACATGTGTGATACCATAGATGCATGTTTATTAAAATTATATTATAGCAAATGGTTCACTGGCGAATTGAACCGTATTCACCTTTTATCACCTTTTTATAAGTTCCAAATATCCCAGAAAATATAATATCAAATTTAGCTGATATAATGATCATTCTATCACGAGAGAACAAGCAACACAAGAGAATTTGTGAAGAATCTTTTATTTATTCAACATATAATCACGTGAATTCTCAATTATTTTTGCATCACATTTGAACCGAGATGACCAACTGGTTATGCCAACTTATTTCAGTAAACTTCTAGTTTTCTTTTGTAAGTGATTTCATTATCATACCCATATTTATGTACTAAAAATAAAAAAAAACGACGGTTAATCTTTTACATAAATATTTATAACCCGCTTCGATTGTAGTAGTATGAAGATCTTCCCATAATTTATAGTCTCAATCTTTTTTCAATGTCTTTGAAACTTATAAGTTTTTTTTTGAGACTTACTACAATAGTAACACATTAGCTCTTTCGGAACTCTCAATTAATTTTGTATACTACCACATATTCTATCATATCAATATCATTAATAGTCTCTCCACATAGTTTCAATTGAGAAACAATTCTGAACATTGAAAAATTGCGCTCATGAACAAACTTATAGTCTTAATGGATCCAATCATATCGTGCCTTTGGGTGGATGACCATCTTCAGGTGATCATACCTTTCTTTTAGCCTATTCCAAAAACAAGTGGATCCTCAATCATGAATTTTCAGAATTTCGTCAAGATGATGACGCAAGAATATCATAGCCTTAACATGATCTTGATTTGATGCTTTATTTTTATTTTTAATGGTGTCTCTAAGATTCATTACATCCATATAGATTTCAGCATCCAATACCGTGAAAGATGGTTCTTGCCCGAATTTTGAATGACAACGAAATCAAGTTTTGTAAGATTAGCCATATTAAAAGTAAGAGAAAAATAATACCTTAGCCTTCAAATTTTGAGACAGTAGAGTCGTAGAGAAACAATATCACCAAAGGAATATCATTTTTGTGGTTTAAGTAATACATCTTTGGAAAAAAAAATAATTTTTCTTACCTCAGATCTTTCAAAGTTCTCACTCAAGGCAGAGACTCGTGCCGTGTTATGAAATAATAAAGCAAGAGGAAGAATATGATAGAGAAAGAGAGAATGATTCTTATTTCTCTTGATGGATTCTCTTGAGGGATTAAAGGAATGAAATACAAT
>JACEIK010003215.1:15588-35716 GCA_018107945.1 Datura stramonium
CTCCTAATTTTTCTCCAAAAGATAGACTTTCACTATAATATAAATACAAATATTCACTATAATATAAATATCTTTATAGACATTCACTATAATACAAATACATTAATAACATATATATAGATTTCTTGCAATTATATAGAACATAAATTTGATCCGGGGTCGTTTGGTAGGAAAATAAGTTATTTTGAAATATTTAATTCTGAATTTAGTTATCCTGAGATTGTTATCCAACCCTCAATGTGAAATAAGAAATATATAGTCCCGGATTAATTTTTTATGAGTTTATCTTATATTTGGTTGGGATAAAATCTCGAAATAACTTATCCCAAAATTATAGTGTTAATTTTATCCCACCTTCAATGTGGGATAACTAATCACAGTATAACTAATCCCGAAATAATTAGTTCTAAAATTTTATCCCATCTAAATTAAAACTATTTATTTTTTATTTCTCATTAAAACTAAAATAATAATTTTTAAATAATTAAATCTGAAATTAATTATCCTAAGATAACTTGTTTCGAAGCAAAAATAATTCTTGTATTTCATGTCCAAACACACATACATTACACACGGTATAAAATATAAATCATCTGGATATATCCGACCCTTTGAACCGTGTCGGCGACCCATAAGCTCCACACCCTGACCCGACCCATTAAACTGTTCTACTTTATAAATGACCAAAAGGAACGTTTCTGCATCGCTATACCGCCCGCTGCCCCTTCCCTTTCATTCTGTGTCTCTCTCTCCAACTAGTGAGTTCGCCATGGCATTTCCTTACTTGGAAGCAGTTATTGGTACGCCTTCATTTTTCTATCTTTCTATGATTGTCCGTATTCGTATTGTAGTGAGTCAGATATTCGATGGTGTTACGCTTTCTGACTGTCATTAGCTGTTTCCTCACTGATATGATATCTATGAATTCTTTTTCCAGTTTCATGTTTCGATTCTTACTGTGTTAAATTATTCTCTCCTTTTCTTGATCAAATATTTGTGTTATATTGGAATCTTTAATTTAATATTTTCTTGAATTTCGGTTGAATCTTCCATTTCTATTCAGTGAGAGGATATCTGTTACCTCTCTATTGAAAAATCAAATGTGGAATTTCTGTAGCAAAATCCAAAATTCAAATTTATGAAAATAGGACTATTAACTTTGACTTAGAATGCATGACCTATTCTTGGATTGGATTTCCAAATTTTATTTGGAGAAGTATTCTTAGTAAACTTTGGTTCTTGATTAAATTACTTGTAGTCATTCTGTTGTCTGTTTTATCTTTAACTTAATCTTGAATCTATAGAAGTCTTGACGTGTTTATGCATTAGTTGTGTCCGTTGATCTTTGCTTGTTTCTTAGTCCCAGAGTTCAAAGTCTCTGGGTTCTTGATTAAATATTTGCTCTTTTGGATGTCTATTTAAACAGCATAGGAATTTAGGGTTTATGGGCTTTTTGGAACTAATGTATTTCTTCTTGAAGGAAATATCTGTTCTGTAAAATTCCTGATGTTTTCTGTGCATGTATCTGTGTGCCTTTTCTATCTCGAGGACAATCAATTAGCTATTATGATTCTTTCATCTTCTAGTATAGAATTTCCTACTGTATGTTCTTGATTAATAGTTGCAGTATCTCTGTTGTCTGTCTGCTTAGAAAGAAATAGACATTTAAGTTTTGCTTATCTTGTATTATTTTGAAGATAGTACTGATAGTACCATAACTTTTTAGAGTCTTGACATTCTCTATTATGTGTGTACTTTTTCTATCTTCAATAAGTCAGATATTTGGGTGAGTTTTTTCAGTTTAGTTAGAGATTTTTATGTCAATATTGGGATAAATGTGAGATTCAGAGAATTTCCAGTTCTATATGAGTTCAATTTCTTAAAATTTGGGTATTATAGAGTGAAATAAACCCAAACGGAGTAGAGTTGGATATGGACCTGTATACTGACTCCAACACTTTTGGGATTAAGATGTAGCAATAGTTGTTCTAATGTGTCCTCCATTTCTACCAGTACTTTGAGTTTTTAAATGTTAAGCTTTTGTCCGAGTACTTTTGTCGATGCGGTGAAGCTATTGATATACCTATGTGAAAAGGTATGCCAATGCTGTTGGCATTAAATTGTGATAACCCCTCACTATTGAAGAAAATCAACAGCCCCCTCCCCCCCAAAAGATATCTTGATCATGAGCTTTGTCATGCTGTTAAAAAGAGAAAGGAAGGGACATACGGAGCAAACAGTGCTGAAGTTTATTGAATCACTGCGGTTCATTGGTTAATCTGGTTACATACTAGCTTTTGTGGGTCATGCTTTTGAGCCTCAAAGGAAGCTCTCTAATTTGTACTTCTTTCTTTTTTACTTCTTATTTTTTGTACTTATTTTATGGTACAACAACAACATACCCAGTGTAATTCCACAAGTGAGGTTTCCCACAAGTGGGGTTTGAGGAGGGTGATGTGTACGCAACCTTAACCCAACATTCGTATTTTTGGTATTTTGTATGACGTTGACCTGCGCATTTACAAAATTAAATGGAGAACACGGTCTTTGAGGATTCACATAATCAAACTCCAACTTGTTTGGGAAATTGACTGAGGCATAGTTGTTGTTGAAAAGCTTTTGTTGAAACAAGTATTTTTTTTTTTTTTTTTTTAAACTTCTTATTTCTTTTTGTATTTTTTTATCCTTCTTATTTTGTTTTTGTACTTATTTCTTCTACCTTTCTTTTGGGAGAAAGGTAATGTATCTTCTACTTTTATTTTATATTTATACTTCTCGTTTTATTTTCTTGTACTTCTAATTAATTGTTTGCACTTTTCTGTTTTATTTTCTTGTACTTCTTATTTTATTTTGTGTAATCTTGACCTAAGATTAATTTAAATGGAGAAACACGGTCATCGAGGATTTATATAGTCGGCCCTAACTTGTTTGGGACTGGGGCATTGTTGTTGTTGAAAAGCTTTTATTGAAACAACAAAGTTAGCAAACAAAGCCAACGCCAATATATTGGATTTCATTAGAGTCCTGTTGCATTTGTCGTGACTGAATTAGGTGTTTTATTAGAGTTTGCTGAGACACTAAATTACAATTTAATTTAGCGAGAACCTTTCTGATGATAATTCTGAGGGCATAGTATTATAGTTCTAGCTTCTAAAAGTCCTTGAAATTTTAGCCTTGTTTCATCACAGTTTTGAGATCCATCGTACGGTGTCACCAACCACTTATGAATTTCTGCAAGGTTGGCCATAGAGAAGGTCCAAAAAAGAATGAGAAGACCATATGGAACACAATCCCTGCTGCCATTTGGTGGACAGTTTGGTTAGAGAGGGATGATAGAAGTTTTTCAAGGCTAAAAGAAAGATGTACTTGGCCGTAAAGATAGGCCCTTACTTTTTTTATCTTGTTGGTGCTGGCAGTCTATTGGAAATGATTTTAATGCTCTGTTGGATACACTTTGTCTCCCGCACAACCTGTAAACATCTGTAGCACTTTCTTAGTGCTTTTTGTTCGTCGATAATACGTTATATAAAAAAGCCTTCAAAACCTGAATGAGGCTGTGCTGAAAATGTATAGAAATCTTGATTTCAACTGGAACTATCTATTGTCATCTTCTTTGATATTCTTAATCTACTTTCTAGATGCTTGTTAGGCTTGTTGTTTGGTTCTGGATTTGTAAGACTTGATCATGATAGTGTCTATTTTAATAAAAGAACATTTTAATGAGCTGTTGGAGAATCCTGCCTCAAGTGTTGTTACTGAGTATTATTGTTTAGTGTTCATTTTAAAAAAAATTGCAAGATGCTTCCAGTGATGTGGCTGATACCCTATTTGAGGTTGCACATGGTAGAGTTCTTTAATTTCTCACAGTAATACCTCTTATTCTGGTAGCTTTTATGTACGTCTCCACATGCTTATAATGTTCAAACGCATTGGTCCTTTTTCTTGCTGCTATAATCAACCTAAAGGATAAGAATAATAGATACATTGGTGTCTCCCTTTTGGTTTTCTTGAAGAATCATGATAGAATGGGAGGACTTTCGGATTTTTCAAGTAACCAAGTTAATACTAAGTGCTTGAATGCCTAATCCTCCTTTGCTCACTTCCTCCCACCGTGGGTAAATTCATAAATGCCATCTCTGATTGTTTCCACCCAAGGTGTGATGCATTATTGGCTGTGGACTATATGGAAAAGGAACTATATATGCTTTAAAGGAAAAGTTTCCCTTCTCTTTCATTGAAGGCCAACTGTGTTAAATCCCTTTTTGCTGGAGCAAACTGTGTATTGTATATTATAATGAGTTTTTAGGATCTGTTGGTTACTTATGTTCTTTATAGGAATCTTTTTTGTACTTATACTGCATCCACTGGATGCCCATTAGCAATATTTACGCTACCTCGTCAAAAAAAGAGTGATGTGTTATTGAAGCATTGTTTGTGTGTCATCTTTGAATGATCGTAAAAGGTCTGGTTTTGTTCAGTTCAGCTTTTGCGACGTGTTGTGTCATCTAATGCCTTTCACCTCGTGTCACTTGGTTGATAACTGTGTGTTTGCTTCAGATTTTATCTTGGACTTGACCCCTTGATTTTTTTATTGCATTCTTTTCTCTGGTGTAGTATTAACCTCCTTTTATATTGTGTTTTTGGCTTTAATTTTGCTCTTGAACTTTTCAGGTTTCATGATATTAATGTACATATTTGAGTCGTACCTTGATGTACGGCAGCATGCTGCTCATAAATTGCCTACACTTCCCAAACCTTTGATCGGAGTTATCAGCCAGGAGAAATTTGAGAAGTCCCGCGCTTATAGTCTAGACAAAAGGTTTCTCTCGTATTTGTTTTTTCTTTTGTTCATGGATGCAATCTATCTCTATCTGTTCCTGTTCTATTTTGTTTGACGTTCGTTTTAACATTTGGTCTTTCATTTTGTTTCAGTTACTTCCATTTTGTCCACGAGTTTGTTACCATACTTATGGACTCTTCCATCTTGTACTTTCGGATATTGCCCTGGTTTTGGAAGGTGAATGGTTCAGCTTTTTTAATTAGAATGTCCTCTCTTGCCACTCTAGCAACTTATTGACTTTGTGTTTTATTTTCTGGCAGAGATCGGGAGAGTTTTTGGTATACCTTGGTCTGAATGCAGAGAATGAAATATTCCACACGCTCTCATTTTTAGCCGGAGTTATGGTTTGGTCACAGGTGCATATGGATAACTTTTTGGTTTCTTGTTCATAATGGTTGACATTTCTTGGAGTTGCTTGTCCTTGGTAAAAGTGACTTTAAATAGTGTAGTGTAGTGTTCAAAAAAATTGTATTTACTGCACAAATCCCCAGATTCACTCCCCTTTGAGTTATTGAAGTTCTAACTTTCCTTAATGCTTCAAGGTACCTTGTTGTCTCTGCTATTCCAGATTAGAGGAGTTACCACTTTGTGAATTTGATCATAATAGTGTTTCTACTTGATTTCGTTGCTCAAGGCTGGTCCTTATGACCCAAGCTTGCATAAAATATTTATACTGTGAAATGTAAATGAAATCATGCCTCTATGATGGTGTTTTCCTATGTTACGTGAACGCTAGCTGGACAAGGTAAAGGTTGATGATTTGTGATCTGTGTTTGATTTTGGAATAACTTCCTTGCTTGCTTATTTGAGGGATTTTGTGTTAGTTCTTGTCAGGGAACTTGTCTGTTCCTTGTTTAGTAAGGTACTTTGCTATAACTACATATGCGTTCTAGGGTTTGCAATTAAAGTCTCGGTGAATAGTTATTTCTTCAGCTTTTGTGCATAAATGTTTCCCGTATATCCTAATGGGTGCTCTGTATAGCCTCCTTTGAATTCAAGTGTTGTAGTTTGGTTCACATTGGCTAAGTGAACCGTAAACCATATGTGCAGTCCCAGTATTATTATTATTTTTTTTTGTTGGATTAAAGATAGCTCCAGATCTGATTTAATTATCTTCTTTTTCGTCTCTAATTGTGGTGCTCTGTACAAGGAATCATGCTTAAGTAAAGGGTCAATCGGTTTGCTGAACTCCAAGGGTGATTTTTTTTTTCCAGAATTGGTGCTTTTGGTCCTGGTTCGCTTAGTGTCTGACCCGACATCTTATTTATGCTTTTAACTTGCAATGACCAGTAACTTTGATTGGTAGTTTACCGTTTTTGGTGTTTCAGAGATTAATGCATCTTCTTATGAGTTCTCAGTTTGATAACTATTGCGAGATACATCTATTTGCTAAGAGACTACTTTCTTTGGTGAACTTGCTATTGGTTCCTCTTCTGAGATGATACAATTAGGCTAAAGCGTATCTCAAGAAGCATGTTGGTTACTGCAGCTACTGTACTACTAGTGTTTAGTGTATTGGTATCCTGGACCAATTACGTCTTCCAAGTATTTTTTGGGAACCGGTAACTTGTGTGTATTAATAGACAAAATAGGACATAGGTTGTACTGAAACCATATTTACAGAAGTGCTAAAATTAAACAGCCATCCTAAATGTTACTCAGAACATCAATTATATCAATAGAATATTCTTTGTTTAACCCAAAACACCAAAGCAGAAGACAATTCAACTTTATCTTCTGCAAAGAGGTTTCCCACATTATCAAAGCATCTGGAATTTCTTTCTTTCCAAATTGTCTACCAAATGCTTCAAAACATTATGTTTGTCTTAATCTTCATAATCTGGTATGAAGTTAATATTTCAATTACTTCTACAGATCACAGATTTGCCATTTTCGTTGTATTCAACCTTTGTGATTGAGGCCCGCCATGGGTTCAACAAGGTATCGTGGATTAATATCTTTCTTCCAATACAAAGAGTTCCATGCATCTGTCAATTTTTGGTGGTTAACATGTCTATTTGGAATTTGAATTGTTTTTCATGATGCAGCAAACAGTGTGGTTATTCTTCAGGGACATGATAAAAGGAATTGCTTTATCTATTGTGATTGGTCCTCCCATTGTGGCTGCCATCATTGTTATAGTACAGGTACTGTCACGTGCTATGAATTAAAGGATACTTCTATTGCAGTTATGGTAAACTCAAGATTTATGCATGATTTAGCCACTCACTTGCTCATCTCATTGACATCAATCTTCTCTTGGGTCTCCATCAAATTTACTTTTGATTGGGGTCTGTGGATGCTCCTTGCACGTACATTTTAGAGGCTGGTCATTTTGTGCCATTCCACTAACAGTATAAATCAATTCGTGATTTGCAGAAAGGAGGTCCGTACTTGGCAATTTACTTATGGGGATTTATGCTGATTTTGTCTCTTGTTATGATGACCATCTACCCAGTACTAATTGCTCCACTTTTCAACAAGTTCACTCCGGTAAGTAGTGCATCAGCTCCCTCTTCCCCTCAAGAAGAGGAAAAGCATAAACGTATTCGTGCAGCTCCAGTGTGCTGATTAGGTTTTCTTTCAATGAGTAGCTTCCACAGGGAGAGCTTAGGTTGAAGATTGAGAATCTTGCATCCTCACTCAAATTTCCCCTAAAGAAATTATTTGTTGTTGATGGGTCCACAAGGTCGAGCCACAGCAATGTGAGTACTTTGTTTATTATATGATCTTTGCTTAGTAGTTATACATGTACGTTGGTTTAATTTACTCGCTGCAGATTCATGTTGCCTATATTTCATAGTTTGGGACATTGGGTGGGTCCAAGATCCAAGCTGTGGTAGTAGAGTTTGAGATGATAATTAGATTTTTAAATTGCGGTAACTTTGTTCTGTTTCCAGTTTGAAAACTTTTTAATCCTCTCGGTAGTGTGTGATACTTTTTGTGGTACAGACAATCAGTTCCTCTGAATCTGGTTTTACTTTAATATCTTAATTTCAACTAAAGCAGATTTGCAATATACATCTTTTATTTTCTTTATTTTTCTTTTGTGCCCTTATATTTTGTCATATATTTTGGAGATGAGGAACATGTGTTCTGTTTGCTCTTGGTTTGCCAAAGGTTTAGTAAAGGTATTCCACTTTCTTTTGATCAAATCAAGTATGATAAAAAGCTAGGGATGTACAGGAACTAACTTGGTGCTGTCTGTAGATGTCTCTCTTCTTTTCGTTATGGACTTGGTTTGAGAAGTCCTCTTGAATCTCTTTGTTTTAATCAGATATGGAGTACTTGCACTTGTGCTGCGTGACAAATGGGCATGTGATACTATTGCCTTTTGTGCCATCTGCCTACCTAGTGTTAGAAGGGTGGAGCCAAATCTTTTCAGGGTGGAGCAAGGATATTTACAAAATGTTAAAGTT
This sequence comes from Datura stramonium, assembly GCA_018107945.1. Taxonomy (NCBI): domain Eukaryota; kingdom Viridiplantae; phylum Streptophyta; class Magnoliopsida; order Solanales; family Solanaceae; genus Datura; species Datura stramonium. Next base: position 23,848 of record JACEIK010003215.1, read on the forward strand.
AAAAGAACAAATATAAATTCATCCAGAATGCAATTGAGAACAAGAATATTTCAAATAATATATCAAAATGTGGATGAGCCCAAGTTCTTGTATTCTTCTTAGAGCTTTATTCTACATAGAAAAACAAATACACGTTCTTTTAAGTCGAAATAACTTTTAAGCACTTTTGTAGTGTTAGAGTAAGTTTAAAAAGTGTGTTTAAGCACTTATCTTTAAGTCAAAATAACAAAAATAAGCCAAAAGCCATTAGTTAGGAATCCTAACTTATGGCTTTGGCTTATAAGTATAAGTCATAAGCCCATCCAAACAGGCCCTTTGTCTGCTTTCTGTTTTTTCCCTTAATTTTTTGCTACAGTAGATTAGAGCTTAGAGGGGATTTAGTTGTTATCTTCTCTATCAGAGTACAAGGCTACGAATTAAATCTGTCTAGTCATTGGTAGTTAGTTTCGTACGACTAGTGCACTTGCAATGATAAACAATGCATAAACAAGTCTTCATTGTTTTTGCATTTTTATATGGTGGATCGTAATGAGATAATACAGCCTCATCCTACACAGAAACTATTGATAAACTATTGTATAAATTAGTTGCAAACTCATTTTATGCTTTTTGAAAAATAAAGATACATATAAAGAATTATTCCCCTCTGTTGCCTTTTGAAGTATAAAGAATTATTCCCCTCTGTTACCTTTTGAAGTATAAATAATTTTCCCCTCTGTTGCCTTTTGAAGTTATTTTGCTTACGTTTTCACATTTGTCATTGGAGTCTACTATATTTTTCTGATGCTCACTTTGATTTCATTATAAAGTTCAATGGATACAATAATCATACATGATAGATTTACCCCTTCTACATTAACCACATTATATTTCCAGATGTGTTGTTGGATAGGATTCTTACATGTGTGTGTAGAAGTGTGCTTACACTTCCTGGGTGCATGCTTTGTAGATACAAAGCAGCATTTATGGCTTCAAGTTCCAGCTTGTTGTGACCAACTAATTCTTACTTCATGTAGAAAGTTGAGCCGTTTTATCATATTAGATTTCGGGTATTGTAGCTTCTGGTAGCAAAAGGGATGTGAAAATGGGTATTGGAAATCTCTGTGCTCACTCATTTGTTGGAGTTATGTCGTGTGGGACTGTGAAATATTGATTGTCACAGAGTGTATAATATTGTCCTGATGTTTTCCCTTAGTTTCCTATTTAACTTATGTCTTGTGTATCTAATACCTATTTTTCTATTATCATCTCTCTTAGTCCATGGGCTGATCTTGTATCTGCAACCTTTTGCCAGGCATACATGTACGGATTCTTCAAGAACAAACGCATTGTCCTCTATGATACTCTCATCCAGCAGGTGTGGTGCCTGTAAAACCTGGTTTTTCTTCTGGCCTTCTGTTCATTGCTATTTGTTGATGAAGTTGTGAACATTTAATATACTCCTTGAAACTATTTTGTTGGTAATAGGTTGTTCCAATATGTTCTTGATTAGAGTGAAATAGCCACAATAAGGGTTATGCGTTTCCGTGCAGATGCTACCTTTTTACTGTTGACAAGTGCTACCTTTTTACTGTTGACATAACAATTGAACTATAACTTTGTTGGTTCCTTCTGAGAAGGTTCACCACAATAGATCTGCTTGATGGCAGGAGTCTGCCATTGATATTGAGAAAAATTGAAGATGGTAAAATATGTTACTGTGATCATTTTCCCAAAACCAATTTTATGTTGCATTTTGGGTGGACAGTATGCTAATAACTGCTAGTTCATTGAAAACAATTTCTGCTATTTCATTGCTCAAGTATTGAATGTGCTCAAAGAGATAGGCTACTTTACCGTATTTGAGAGTTGTAGCTCCAGCTTACGATGGAGTGATATCTTGAAGAATGAGTGTATAGGTCCAATGTCATTATACGTTAGGCTCTTCGTTTACTTTTTTAACCAATTAAAAATGATATTCCTATTTCTTTGACTGATTGGATGTTAGAAAGATTACCACATGGATCATATGATAGTCACTTCTTATATGTGGTATCCTTGTAGCTAGACTTCATGAAGATATATTGACTGATACATTCGAAAAATTTAGCCATCAAACTCTTATTCTCCCCATTATTTATTTCTTCTCCTTTGATTATTTTTTCTGGCTTTTAAAAAATGTTCTCTTTAATTCCTTTTAGTTTATATTTTGGTAGTCCTTTAATTTCACTTGTGTATTCTCTGTAGTGCAAGAACGATGAGGAAATAGTTGCTGTTATTGCACATGAGCTTGGTCACTGGAAACTTAATCACACAATGTATTCCTTCATCGCTGTCCAGGTAGGCCAATTAGTTCCTGAAGCCCATGCTTTCAGTTATTCATATTTCAAGTCTTTTAGCAATTGTTTATGGTGGGTAGTCAGGGGCGGATCTAGGGGGAGGGGCGGATCTAGGGGGTCGGAGGGTGTTCACCCAAATCCCTGGCAAAAAATTACACGGTATGTAGAAAGCAATTTATTAAATTTTTATATACATAAATAGATTTTGAACCCCTAAAGACAAGATTAGAGGTTGGCTTAGTGGTTTAGGGTGTTCAAAAGTTTATCTTGAGATTCCAAGTTCAAATCTCAAGTACTATATTTTTATTTTTCGAACCCCTTGGTGAAAATTCTGAATCCGCCACTGTGGGTAGGGTGCAGGAGGGATTCCTATGGCTAGATGTAGCTGGCCAAGAAGGTTAATGAGGTTGCTGCTATACTTAAGTCAAAAACTTCTCACTCTCATCAATTGTCTTACTCTAATCAATTGTATTCTCTTATTTCTCTTAAGCATAATTTTGCTTCATCCCTTTTTATGTGATTTAATTTGTGTTAGCATGGAGACTCTAGGGGTTAGTTTGTTTTAAATCCAAGATTTTGTGGCAGATGATTATATAAGACGTTTAAAAAATAAAAAGATCCTTTCATGGAAGAAGATAATGCTAAATTTGGATGAAATCAATGTGAATGCTGAATGACATACCTATGCCATTAGTGTGAAAAACTCATGCCCAATTGTCACAGAAATGGGCTTAAGGAAAATGTTAAATCAAGTATATTTGGAGTAGTGGTGATATTGCTATGCCACCTGCCAATTTATAATTGTGTCTGATGGTTGGCTTTCACCTTGTTATAATGAATGGTGATTATTGGCTGGTTTGAATTTGGATGTGTGGTTGTAATGATTCGTGAATGTGGTGTGGAAGTTGTTCATGGGATTTAAGCACCAGAATGAAGTTGCATATGGAGTTGAAATAAGTTTAGTAGTTATTGGACACTGATCGCGATAAATGGAACATTTTATTTTTAGTTTGGGTGGTTTGATTAGTAAAGTATGCAGGGACATTAGTTTCTAAATTAGTTGGGGTCCTTTAGCTGATCTTCAGTTCCTATTATGTATTTTAGATTTCAAACATGTTTGATTATCTTCCGGGTGCCCTTTTTGATGAAGTTGGAGCTGCTAGTGACATGAAATGTCCTGACTTCTGAGAACTAGCTCACACATCTAAGACACCAATGAGAACGAACTCCTTGCAATTTGCAGCACAACAGCTCTATGGGAAACTGAACTTGGTCTAAAATCATTTTAGTTTTATGATTTTGGATGACAGATTTTTTGCTAAAAATGCTGCCGTTCTTGTTTCTCATGTCGGGTTGTCGTACAGAGACTTATGATGTTGTCTACCATACAAAATTATTTTTGAGTAATGATAAGGTATTATTGATGAAGAAAAGCACTAAGAAAGTGCTACAGATGTTTTTTTGATGAAGTAAGAGAATTCCATTAAAAGGCATCAAGAAAATGCTGACAAAAATTACAGGGAATAAAAGGAGTTGCTCTTTAACTAAAGAGCAAACTCCATCCAAAAACTGTTCACAACTAGATACAGGAGCCTGATTTAGCCAACTAAATGAATTCGTTAAGCATTTGGCTTTTAGTACATGAACTGGAGGTGAGATCCCGTCAAAACACCTATCGTTCCTTTCATTTCACAGACACCAAAAAAATGAGGCAGGAACCATTGACCAAATCTTTTTGATGGATTTTCCAACTCTCCATTGGCACCAACTGCCATATGCTTCTTTGATAGTGTTAAACATGACCCAGGTGAGTCCAAAAATAGAAAAAAACATTGCTCCACACATCTGCTGCCACCGTGCAATGTAAGAATAGATGCTTTACACTTTCAGAATTTTTTAGACACATATAACCATCTGTTTACTATTGGTATTTTCCTCTTACTGTGATTATCTTGAGTAAGACATGCTTCATATAAAGCTATCCAGCAAAAACGCTCACTTTAGGGGGCAATGTTGTCTTCCAGATGAGTTTCCATGGCCAGTTGTCAATCAACACTTTGGTGGAACAAAAGTGTGCATATGCCTCCTCCACTGTGAAATCTCCGTCAATAGAATCACCCCACTGCAGCCTGTCCTTGGTCTGAGGATTGACAGTAATCCCTGCTAGCATAGCAAGTACGCTCAGTAGCTCATTCATCTCCAAGTCTTGGATGTTTCTTCTGAGTTGCAGGTCCCATGAGTTACGTTGCCAATTTTGCGCTACATTAGAGTCTTGATCGTTTGCCAGCCCATAAATAATTGGGAATTCATCTCTTAAGAGTCCTTGGCCCCAACCATAAATCCTTCCAGAATAGAAGATGAGAGCCATGTCTGACAAGGCATTTACATCATTTACGATAAACTGCCTTCGCCAAAAAGATAGCAATAGAATAGATCTATATTTAAAGCTATAAACTATCTTCACCATAAAGATAGCAATAGAATAGACCTATATTTAAGGCTAAGTACATTGTCCATTTTACCTTCAACAATACTATAATTCCTTTCTAGCCAAACTATCCACCAAATGACTGCTGGGATAGTGCTCCAAGTGTTCTCCTCATGCTTGTTCTTAGAACTTTACTGTTCCAACCTTGTAATAACTCGAAGTGGTAGGAAGCATTTTCCGATGGATTCTAAGCACTTGTAAAAAGAACAAGATCATATTTGATAAGTGATTCTACAGCAAAGGAATAGGTGATTCACATCCTCTGTATATTCCATGTATCCACTATACAGAAATCACTCTGTTGAATGTACAATTCCTATGTGTTCCCATAGTAACCATAAGACATAATTCTACCACGGGAAAGGTACATCCTTATGCATTTGCATCCTTAAGTGATTATATGTTTTTGAAAAATAGGAAAAGATACCAGTATAAATACTGTGGTAAAAATGATTTAAATAAAAGCCGTTGAGGGTCCTGTCATGATGAAATATGAAGAAGGATCTTTCTCGCGGTGATTCAACTGCCAGGGAAACTGAACCTATTGTACAATCATTTATCTCCTCGCTTCATACATTCAAGACAAGAAAACCTCGGGCACACCTATAGAATTAGGTCCACCATAGCATGTGGTACAGATGGTATCCTAATAAAGGTTTTGAGGTACTTTGGAGAGGGTGAGGTTGTATGACTAAACAAGCTTTTACATGTAATTTTAGAGGAGTGAAAGCATGTCAAAAGAGTGGAGGATGCGAGTTTTGATATGTATGAAAAAAAGAGATATTTTATATTGTGCGAACTATCATGGGATCAAACCTATGAGTCATATATTGGAACTTTATGGAAGAGTGAGAAAACATCGACTTAGATATAACATAAGGGTGTTAAAGAACAAAGGTGAATTCAAATTTGGTAGATCTATCATCTATGTATATGGGTTATGTTTTTGTGAAATTTACAAGGAGAAAAAGAGGGTATCCACGTGAATATTCATTGGTCCGGTGAAAAGATAGGACAAGTGTCAAAGAGAAGTCATTGGATGGGTGCTTGAGAAGAAAGGAATGAATAAGTGAATAAATGCGGGTGAATTTTTAGTGTATGCTATTTGCATATGATTATTGAATTTAATTAACAAATCCAGTGAGAGTCAACAAACATATGGAACTATTGACAAACTACTTTATATAGTAAGAGTTTTAGGGTAAGCATACTTGAAATAAATTAATATGCACAACAAGTTAGCCCCAATAAGAAGAATGTTGGTGAGGTGGTATTAAAAGGGGTTTTAGTGTCTATATGCACATAATTCAAACATTGAGGTGTCTTGGCTCATTCTTCCAGGTCGATTCAACAACATATTAAGATGCGACACAGAGAATTGAATATTATGATTCCATTTCGATTTTTTTTAATAATTGAAATGGATTAATATTAGGAGAGTGGTATACAGAAGGAAGTCACCTAGCAAAGTAAAAATAGAATGTTTATAAGACCAACAATATATAGATGAATGTTGGGTACTCGAGACCCAATATTTCTACAAGATGAATGACATATAAATGCAGATGTTAACATAGCTATGCGGTCACACTTGGTTGGACGCAATTAATAGTGATCACATTTGACAGAGAATGCTAGTACTAGCTCACATATCATAAATGAGGGAATATCACGTTAGATAGTTTAGTTATGTCCTAGGAAACCCCGTATGCACCCAGTGATTATGTGATTTTTGAAGGTGCTAAAGGAGCGATTAGTGAGGTAGATGTAAAATTACATGAAGGGAAGTTGTAAGAATAGACTTACAATTGCTCAGAATCAATCTAGATGAGATATACTTTTAGTGTAATATCCTATCTATGGTTACACTTATAGTTGGTCCATTTGTCAACAAAAATCTTCATTGTTGGGTTAGGAACTAATGTCATGTAGGTATAACTGTGAGGTGTTGAAGACAATTTGTTAGTATTGGGATCTTAAGGGGCCTGATAGAACAGTGAGTACCATGATTTATGTAGCTAACTTCAATTAATCTAGGTCTACAACGTAGTTTGATTGATTTATTGGTATGCGTCTTTTTAGATGGATCCTGCCCTGTTCCATATTTTGGGGTTTTCCTTTTCTCCTCTTTGCTTATTTTGTCACTTCTTCTTGTCTTCTGACTTTTCGGAGTTGGAATTCCTTGCTTTTTTCTCCGTGTGCAAGAAGCTGCACTAGTTTCTTTGTCACAAAAATATTTCCCACATATCTATTGGAATATCTTGAAGTGGTAGAATCCCTGAGGGCTTTGGTCTAGTGGTAAGAGCATAACTTGTGATGTGTGGATTAGGCGCATGCCACGGCATTTGATCACTGCCACCATATGTTCTCGGGGATTTCTTTGTTATCAAAAAAAATAAATTGAAGTGGTTGAACATTCGTCATCTCTATCAATAGTTGGCAACGTTTTTCCTGTTCAGATCCTGTAAGATGGTCTCAGATCAAGTTACTCCCATCATAATCCTTGATCAGTTTCCAATCATATGATTTTTGATGCATCTGCTAAGCAATAATGCACATACCATATTGAGCAGCGCTCTTCTTAATCAGCTTTCTCGTCGTCAAAGTTCGAAATGCACATGTCATAACTTCCATAGCATGTCAAGCAGTATTCTTGGTAAAAATTTTATTTCTCAAAGCCCTCTATTTTTTTCCAAGTACCATTTATTCCCTTTCTATAACTGGCAATTTGGTAGAACATATGAGCTTCTCAATCACTGCTTGAATGCAGTGTAGTAGAGGGCCTCAGTAAAACAAATCTTTCTTTCGATTCTCAATTTCGGATTGGGATCACATGAGCCTATTTTCTATAGGGCCCAGTATTTTCTGACTTCCAAACAATACGAAGTGTGATCTTTTTAGTGGACAGCCACTTGTACCTGGAGGAAAGTGACCCGTCTGACATTTCGGAAGATGCCATTGCAATGTGGTTCCAGGACTTTTGACATTAGGTTTGTCACATTCTGGTTAAAGATTTTGGTCTCGGTATATATATTGATGGTTGCCCTGTTTTAGAGCTATAGATGATTGACTGTGGGATTTGCCTTTGGAATCAAGTTGTAAGATGCTGTTGCAAGTTATTATTTTATGGACATCACCATTGTAATCTTTTGGAAATAAAATGCTGGTGAAATTGACTTTCCTCAATAGCATTAAACTGGACAAGGCTACATTGTTTAGTTTCAGGTGCATGGTTTGTCTGACTTTTGTTGCATGGTATCTAATGTTGCAAAACCTATCTTGCTTCTTCTTTACCTGATTGGAATGCCTTGCGCGTACATATGTACTTATCATGCATACATACCTATATAATTGTTCTCCTTTGCAGTCTAACGTTACTTTAGGTTCATGTTTATCTATTTCTGATACAAGTATATCCCTGCAGATTCTCACATTCTTGCAGTTCGGAGGATACACTCTTGTTAGGAATTCAAAGGATTTGTTTCAGAGTTTTGGGTTTGATACACAACCAGTCCTGATTGGACTCATCATATTTCAGGTAATACTGGAAATATGGTCAGGAGGTGTTGGCGACTAGGAAAGGTTAAATATGATAATTTTGGAAATATTGAAATCACATTCAAGTGCATCTTTTGGGCCGCAACGCACAATTATCAATTTAGAAGCAAATTTCGATGTAGAATTAATTGAGATTTTCAAGGTGCGCCTTCAAAAGTTAGAAAGAAATGACCGAGCTTTGTTACTTCCTCTCTCTGAATTGAATCTCTATTTTCCTTTTCTAGCTCAGATCAAAATAATGGTTACTTTTCTAAAGAGGGAAATTTTTGAACTTATGGCATAGATCAATAGGACTTGCATTCTGTCATAAAAAGTCAAACCAGATATTTCATTTTGAAACCTCTTCTTTTGCTTATATAACAAAACAGTTCATATTTTGTACTCACGTCTTAAAGTCATAAGTTAAATCAAGATTTTCATTATGAAATGGTCTTTTCACTTATAAAGTCAAATCCCTGGCGTAAATTGTGAGTTTGATTTAGTTGATCAATGTTGTGCCTTAAGATTGTTCTTTGTGACGGTCAATAATTTTGTGTATGCAACCAGGTTTGGCACTATTATGTTGTCTGAAACACTGCAAAGAACACAAGGATTAATGTTTTCAATAAAATATCCTTTTCTTTTTCTAATTTATTCAATATAATGGTTATTATTGCAGCACACTGTGATACCTCTCCAGCACATTGTGAGCTTTGGCCTTAATCTTGTAAGCCGCGCCTTTGAGTTCCAGGTAAATTTTGGCTTAGCACTTGTCTTCAGATTTTTGAATCATTGTTTACCCCCAGAAAACTTTTGCTTGAACTAATGCGAAGACATTTTTTACCCCCGAAAAGCTTTTACTTGAACTTATTGTTGTTTCTTTCTCAAGGCTGATGCATTTGCAAAGAAACTGGGTTATGCTGCACCTCTTCGAGCTGGTCTTGTGAAACTGCAGGTCAACTTTCTCTACTTTTTCTGGAACCTTCAATATTTGGGAATTATTTTCATCTATCATTTTCACTGTATCTTCTAGAACTTGAGATTAATGGAATGTGCATGTTGTCCTCTACTTTGAAGTGTTTGCGTGGTACTAGATGCGTATAATCTTTGTCTGGTGTTTTGCAGGAAGAAAACTTGTCAGCTATGAACACAGATCCTTGGTATTCAGCGTATCATTATTCTCACCCTCCCCTAGTTGAAAGATTGGCTGCCATTGATGAATCTGATAAGAAGACGGACTGATGCATACATGGGAGTTTCACCGTTCGATATAGAGCTCGTTCAACACTGTACACTGCACATCTGATAAGATGTCATGTATGTTCATATTGTTCATGTTATATTTCACAATATAGGGCTAAGTTTAGAAGGTTGTTTGAGAGGTCGTAAGAAGGGTGGTTTGCAGAAATGGAGAACTTTGGCTTCTAGGTTGAAAATTTACTCCTAACCACAGTGGCAATTCTAGCTTTCTGGGAGATGTAGCTCAGGCGGATCATGCTTGTATCTCAAATAGCAATTGCACTTGCTGCAACAGTTTTATTGTTTTGACGCTTTAAGAAAATGGTCTTTTGAGAGCAAGCTACTTAGTCTGATAAATATGAAGTATTGCCATGGTAGGCTATGGTGATGTCTAAGCTCCACACACAATTGAAACTTCTCATAGTTCTAAAGCAAATGTTGGGATACCAGAAAGGAAGCTAGTGAACCTAGGATTAGCAAACATTATTGGATTAGTTACAACCTTAAACACTTCTATACGTATCTATTCGACTATGTTGGTAAACTAGTTGGCCGAACTATACATATCCACAACTTACCCAACATTATTCTCACTTGGAACAACTTACTCTTGGGAAATATGAAGCACAATCAACTTATGCCTTGAGACTTGTAATGCAAGTCGTTATACATAAAATTTAAAGGCTAGTTTTTCGTTTAAGTAATTTGGACAGGCCATTTCAGGTACATGGCCACCATCCCAAATATTCAAGTGGAAATTATGTCATTATTATTGGTTAGCATATCCATTCATGTTGGTAAATGGCCACCATCCCAAAGCTTACCAATAGTTTGATCAACTTTTTCTTTTTATTAAAGGCAATTAGAGATTACAACCTTATTTTAAGTGCAAACTTAGAAATGCAACATCTCCACTTGCCCTTACTAGAATTGGCTAAAAGAAAAGGATGCTTAAGGAGGAAGAAAGAAAGTGCTGCTACATCCATCATATTGCTTTATAACAAACCAATAGGTTTCAAACAAAAAGGTAAAAGTATCATCATCATAAAAGGTCAATAATTTCCTTTGGAGAAAAATTCTAAAGATAGCACTTTCACAACCAAAAGTTACATGATAGAGTTTCCCTAATTCAACATCTATCAAGTGTTTTAAGTTGATAATCATTTGATTCATTATTTTGACAAGTGGTGGGGTTGTCAAGACTATTATTATGGAGGTGGCTAGCTGTTGTTTTAAATGATTAGTTTTTTTAATATTATAGTAATTAATGTATTCGAAGGTAACATGTAACCCTCATTTGTTAATTTTAATTTTAATACTTTCTCTATTTGAAAACATATAATAATAATTCTTTTTCACCTTTTAGAATGACTTTAAGTACTAAGGGTAGAATTGGAAAAAAAATGATTAATTATCTGTTAAATTTTAAAACTAGCAAATATTTTAAAACAATTATTTTTAGTATATCTAGTAATTAAAATGAAAAGAATGGAGTACTAAATTTAACAAGTTGGACCAGAAATAAATTAGTGTCCCAACAGTAGAAAGCTTCCTCTGCCTCAAAAAGAATGGAGTATATATTATGATAGTCAAGACATCTCAGCATGAAATTAGTCATTAAATATTTATTTATTTTATGTATATTATTTGCATATTCAAATTAACATAACTCACAGTTCATTATCATTTAAAAATTTTATTTAAAAAAATTGAGAACTTAATTAAATTTGATTTGTTTTTTTCTTTTTATAGTTTAGTTGAAGTAGGTTGAAGAGAAACTTGATGAGATGATTAGATAATACATGACACATTTTTAACTTACTGATAAATATGAGGGCATGAAGGTCAATGATTAGAGTAGAAGGGTAATAGATAATTGAGTATTGTCATATTTTTTTTTACGTGGGAGAGGTAGAGGGACAATCTCCTCTTCTCTTCTCTCCTTATTTAGTAGTATTAGTCGGTAAGCGCATATTATCTTATTCTTCTACTTTCTCAACTACTTGTTGCTTTATTTGATGTGTGTATTTTGTCATTTTATTCGGTTGTTATTTTTCTTTTAATTCTGCTCTGATTATACTTCTTTTAATTTACGTAGAAAGTTAACTTATAAAATTATAGTAGGTATGTATGTTATTGTTGTTATTTGTTCTTTGAGGCTCTTTCAATTTCATGTCCAAAGTAAAAGAGTGGCTTGGAAGAGTTAATTAGTGCTTACCAATCTAAATTTAAATTTAGATTTAAAACAACTAATTAAAGTCAGCTTAATTAGAACAAATTATTAATG